>VZSE01001558.1:0-142538 GCA_013398275.1 Promerops cafer
CCCCGCGGCCCCGCGGGCCAATGGGAGGCGAGGGAGAAGCGAGCCCGCGGCCGCCGATTGGGCGGTGCGCGCGCGAGCGTTGGTATCAGCGGGTTGCGGGCAGGGGTGGGGGAGTGGTGAGGCGGCCCGGCCGGACCCCGCGTCCCGCCCCGCTCGCCAGGCGCTCCCGCTGTGCCCGGCCGGCGAGCGTGGATACCTTTTCCATGTCCGCTCACCTCGGCCTTGTGCAGAACACGGCGCGGCGGGGCCGGGTTCCCGCCCCGCTCGTGCCCGCTTTCCAGCGTGGTGCCTGTCCTTCCCCTCCCTTCTTCAGGCGGCGCTGCCCCTGTGCCACGGGTGGGTGTCGTTGTGCTTCCAGCTGTTTTAATGAAGAGCAATTGGAAACGGGAGTCAGGGCTGGCAGCTTCTCTCATATGAGGAAAGGCTGCAGGAGCTGGGCCCGCTTAGTCCAGAGAAGAGGAGAGGCGAACTCATCAGTGCATATAAACGTCTCAAAGGTGGCTGTTGAGAGAATGGTACCAGAGTCTTCCCCGTGGTGCCCAGCGACAGGACAAGGAGTAATGGCCATAAACTAAAACACAAGTGTCACCTCAACATGTAAAGAGGAAGAACCTCTTTACATTGAAGGTGTTCAAGTACTGGAACAGGTGCCCAGGGAGGCCATGGAGTCTCCCTCTCTATGAGAGACTCCTTTAAAACCCACCTGGATGCAGTCCTGTGTGACCTGTTCTAGGTGACCCTGCTTGGAAGGCAGTCCCTCCCAACACTAACAATTATGTGAGTCTGTGTTTCTGTAACCCAACAGTTCTCTATAGAGCAGAATAGGAAGCATTTCCTGAACGTTTGGCTATATTTGTGCCTTAGGATTTGATGAATTTAAAAGTGATGATCTACACACTTCATTACCAGTTCACTCCCAAGGCCATTGCTTTAAAAAGGTATTTTTTTTAAAGTTGGCAACAGAAGCTCCATATTGATTCGCTGTTCTTTCTTACTTTGGCAACAAACTTGGCTGCCACAAGTTTCTGGGTGATAGGGTTAGGCCAGCAATCTACTCTGGTGCTTTGGAGAATGCTGTTACAGATAGATGTGTGCCAAAGGGTTGGCAGCAGGCCAGGTCATGCGTGGGCACACTTGATGTGGCAGCAGGATCCATTTGCACAAGAATCCAGGTCTGTGTTGTTAGTGTGTGTGGAGTTTAGTCAGACACGGCAAAAAGAATGGAGATACAGAATTGCCCCACTCCCCGCAATACAATTTTTGTCTCAGTCTCTATACTTGCACCATGGTTTTTATGCAATAGGTATTACTAATAGCTTCATCTTGTTTCAGTAATCATCAAAGAATCATAGAATGATTTGGGTTGGACGGGACCTTAAAGACCATCTAGTTTCAACTGCCCTGGCATGGGCAGGGACACCTTTCACCAGACAAGGTTGCTCAAAGTCCCATCCAGCCTGGCCTTGAACACTTCAAGGGATACAGCATTGACAGCTTCACAACCAATTCCAGTGCCTCACCACCCTCATATTAAATTATTTTTTTCTAATATCTAATCTAAACCTGTTCTCTTTCAGTTTGAGGCCAATCGCCCTTGTCTGTTCAATACATGCTGTTCATCTTGTTTCAGTAATAACAGAGAGAAATTACTTTGTTCACCCAGCACAACTCGTGGTCAAGTAGAGTTTATCCTTTAGACTGACAGGGCAACCTTATAACTTCCTTCAGCCATAGGCAAACTGCTTCTAAACACTCTGCAGGCTAACATATAAGTGTTTTCTAACCACAGATGTAAAAACTCAAGTCAGTTGACCTGTAAACATCAGGGGTAGAAATACAAAATGATTGGATAATCAGTGAAGTAGCGATGCAAATAACTGATAGTAAAAAAAAGCAAATGCTTACTTAGTCAAAATCTTGCTGGATGTTGAACATTTATTTCTACAGTGGAACACAGTACACCCAATAACAATCTATAGCCACATCAGGGGCTTCCCTGATTATCACTGATGCAGAGCATAGACAAGGATTTCCCAGTGAGGGTTTTCATAGGAGAGAGAGAAATTCTATTCCTTCAGGTCTGAAACAGAGACTTGTCAGTTATATTTTGATGGATGTTATTGCAATGGGTATCAGTGCAGGTTTTGGCTGGGGTGGAGTTAATTTTCTTCACAGTGGCTCATAGGGAATATGTTTTGGATTTGTGCTGAATACAGGGTTGATAATACAGATATGTATTTTTTACTGCTGCGCAGGGCTTGCACAGAGCCAAGGCCTTTTCTACTTTTCATACTGCCACCATGGTGAGGGGACTGTGGTTACATGGGAGGTTGGGAGGAGACAGCCAGGACGGGTGACACCAAATGACCAAAGGGATATTCCAGACCATATGACATCATGCTCAGTATACAAACTTGAGGGAAGAAGAAAGAAGTGAGACACATTTGGAGTGACAGTGTTTGTCTTCCAGAGTACCCTTTGCATGATGGAGCCCTGCTGTCCTGGAGATGACTGAACTCCTGCCTGCCCATGGGAAGCAGTGAATCAATTCATTTTTTCTGCTTTGCTTGTGTGCGCAGCAATTACTTTCTGTACTAAACTCTCTGTCTCAGCCCAGGAATTTTCTGACTTTTGCCCTTCTGATTCTCCCCCTGATCCCACTGGGGGAAGGATGAGTGAGCAGCTGTGTGGGGCTTGGTGGCTGGCTGGGGTTAAAACACTACAGTATCAGATAGAGGGATAGATTATGTGATGTATTTTGTCACAAAATTGTTTCTGAATTGCCAGTAAGCACTATATAACTTGATAGATGTCATTTATTTATTGAGCAGAATGCAAAACTAGCCATAGGAATACAACAATGAACAGTTATTTACAGATATTATTTAAAGTTAAAGCTTAAGATGACTAGTATAGGACACGATCTTGGGTTTATGAAGGAAAAATATACTGTATCTTTATGTCTTGTTGCTATCTCACATTAAAGTAAAATTTATTTTATATGTAATGTGGCGTTTTTGGTATTTTATTTTTATGTATTAAAGCTATTGATTTACTCTGCTAACTGGAATAACTGAGTACTAATTGGCACATGTTTCTCCCACATTCTGCTTTTATTAGATTTTTTGATACAGTTTTACATCTGTTTCTATGCTGTAAACATAATGAAGGACATTAGAAGATCAGTATGATGACAGCTCACAGAATCTTGTCAGATACAGGAGTGAGATCCACAGTACAAGAAATCTGAAGACTGGCCCTAACTTTTGTGTGGAGGAAAATTAAGTGGTGCCCTACACAGCACTGTCTCTATATAAGTAAAGGCAAATGCCATGTCTCCAGCTCAACATCAATTTTGGTGCACTGTTAGGTGCACTCTTGTAAGAGTTTAAGAGACTACTGTGATGAGCATGAGACAACCTGTGGAGTAGTATATTAACTCATATATATAGAAATGTATGTGGAAACATAAAAAAATGGAATTTTGGAAGATATATGTGTCATGTTTAATTGAATCTCTAGCAGCAGGACACTGCAGGAGCAGCAGCATAACTCAGTTGTGGTAGAGGACTTCGAGCAGGTGTCTGCTCTGATCATAGTACTTAAAGCCTTTTCTTTAAATATTACTTTCTTCAGTAAAAAGATTACTGCACAATATGTAGATCACATCTTTGAATAAGCAACAATATTGCACTTCACTTATTACTGTAAGAAGAGGAAATTCCATTGGATATGAATTGCTCTGCTGTGTTTCCTCCTGCAATGGAATTTCTTCAGAAAGTTCTTAAACATTTATAGGTCATTCTGGAAGAAGATGAGGACTCCTTCCTCATTCCTGTTTTCAATCTAAGCATACAAAAGTGAATTTTTTATGGGTCAGCAAACACGATCTCAAATCAAACAAGATCTCATCAGAGCAACAGCTGCAAAACCATCAATGTCTCCAAAGCTGCTATAAAAACCACATCTGTCAGTCATTTCAAAAGTTCATATATTTCATGACTTCCAAAAAATGCTGCCATAGAAACTGCATATGAGAAATTAACAGGTTTCCCATACTGCCTGGGCACAGTTGTGCATGATGATGTTCTGTTAACAAAACCAGGGCACTGAACTTTTGGAGAAAAGCAACAGCACTTTTTTTTGGATAGAGGAGGAGGGAGAGGTTTAATGATTTTTTTTATCTGGGTTGCTTCTGGAATCCATTTGAAAGAGTACCACCTCACACCACTGGGGTTTTATAATTGTGGCCATAGGGTTCTGTAAGACAGCAGGCAGAAAGGAATGCCAGAAGACCTTGGGGGAAGCAAAAGTATATTACATTACTGTGGTCACCAAGTGTAAGAACTGAGCCTGATACCAGCATCACTGAAGCTGTGTCAGAGACTATCCAGGGAGGTAGAGAGTGGTGTATTGCTTAGATCATTTGTTAGAGCTGGCTGTTGAAAGAATACACATACAAATGTGTAATATCCAGTTTTGCAGTCTGCAATACTAAATTAAAAACTCACATTTTGTTCCCCAGGTCATCTACTGCCACATGTTCATGTTATTTCTTATTGCTTGTACCTAGTCTTTAAAACAGCTGTAGTAAACTTGTTTAACTAGCTGTTTTATCTCTTCCATAATCATCTGTCTTGAGTTTATCTCTCCTCCAATCAATATTCTTACACACATTGCCAAATTTCACCTGGCTGCCTCCGTAATCTGTATATTTCAGGCAGAAAGGCTGCTTGTGTTTGTCACAATTTTTGTCATTTATCTGTTTCAAACACTTTTTATCAACAATAAAGTTCTAAAGTACCTCATTGGTCTTGAAAATCTTGCATTTTTTTTCTTTTTTGCTGCAAGTTTAATCATTAATACCAACATCATTCTGTCTTCTTTACATCCTACCTTTATATTCTGGTACTGTCAAGTTATGTCTATTTGCTCTCTGGCTGTTGACTGTCGCTTTGTCTTCACTTTTAGCTAAGCCAGCCCAATTGCCTTATTTCAGCTGTAATTGACAGCCCAAGAAGCAGAATGATTCTTTCACATTTTTTTAGAAGAGCTCTTTCCTACTCACACCACCTGTCCCCCGAACAAACCCAGTAAACTGCAGTCAGGGCACAAACCTCCCTTAGTTCTAAGCAACCCCTTTGAAGCCACAGGCAAAATTCTGTGATCAGCTTTCTCTTCACTACAGAGAATTACATGAAATATTCCCTGTGGTTTTCCTTCTTAAATCTTTTGCCATTACTGCTTCAGCTCTCTTCCTTGCCTTTTCTGTTTTCCTTAATAGTAGTAATAAAAATTGATAAATGAGCGTAACATGGTTTCGTTATTAATCCTACGTGTAGCAATTACTTTGTTGGTATTTTTTGTAAATACCTTTGGTTTCTCATTTATTTGGATTTAGCAGAGTGATTTTTATTAGTCACACTTTGTTACACAGGGCAGCAGCATTCCAGGATCCCGCCCAATAACTTATAAGTAACCCTTCTTAAGGTAAGGTCAATGAGGAGTTAATTTGCCTGGAGTTAAAAAGCTCAGGATAAGAAGCATGAAAAGAGGCCTGACAATTCCAAGAAAATGCACAGTCTGCATTAGATTTTTAAAGATTAAGATAAATTATGATTAAAGATTAAATCAAGTTTTGTCAGGGTGATCTAGACCCTGGGAAAGTTAGTGTTCTTCAGTGTGTAGCACAAACGCATAAAACTCACACCAATAAATAATGAAAAATATAACACCACACTTAAGTTTTGGGCCATGTGACCTAACCTCATTACATTCATTTTAATCCTATTATTAAATCAAATGTCAGATTGGAAGTATTTTGAGAAAGTTTGGTATTTTCTTTTGTACTACAACTTCAAGCCTGAAACTTATTTCACTCTCATGCACATGGTGTGATTCTTGGGGCTGTCATGTGCAGGGCCAGAAGTTGGACTTCGATGACCCCTGTGAGTCCCTTTGACCTCAGGATTACCTATCATTCTAGGGTTCTATAATTATCATCTTCTTAATTATCATTACCATACCATTGTAAGCATCTTCTGTGGAAAAGACAATATCTTGCATCAGGTCGTATTCATATTCCTTTAAAATGGTGCATGCACAGTTGTTTGAAATCTGCATAGCAAGGATAAGGTGCAAGTAAAAATTATTTTTATGGCTGTGTAAGTGCAGTAAGAAAAAGGATTGATAAAAAAGTAGTTTTGGGAACCATGGGATTTATTTCACTGTAACTTGTACAGGTGAAAAATAAATGCAGGAGGAGACATAATCATCATTAACTAATATCAAATACTTTTATTACAGAAGTCAGAATTTTGATGGCCTGAACTACTGACATCAGAACTAGTCTGAAACCTCCATTTGCTGCATTTGGATTAATAGCTGTTCCTTAGAAGAATTTTGGAAATGGAGAGTGACTAAGAAATACTTAGAGAGGACTGCAGGATAAGTTTACACTGTTGGACTACTTCCCTAACCTCACTTTTGAAAATGTCATTCAAGTCATTAAAACCAGAGCACAAAACTAAATCATGCAGTTTGGCTGGTAATCACTTCAGTGGGGGGATAAATTGATAGAAGATTTTCTGGAAGGCTTGAGGACTTTTGTTTTGCTTTGTTTTTTGTGGCTAAAATCTTATCCTCAGAGATGCAATTCCTTTGCATATATAAATAGAAACAATCTGGTCTCACTCGTTCTACGGCAATTAGGAAGAAGCAATCAGAGTTTGTTAAACAGACTTCAGAGAAAGAAGAATCTTATGTCTTGCAAGACAGATGTTTTCTGATTAAGCTTTCTGTCACAGCCTCATTTAAGTTGCATAAGTTACAGATAACTTTAGCAAAGGTTACAGTTGTTGGAATTCCACTGTTTTGTTCAGTTCTCAATAACAGCTTTATTCAGTTTGTGAGATAGTGTTTAAATAGTTCAAACCTTCTTAAGAGCTGAAGAATGCTTCTGTCCTCAGAAAAACTCTTCTGTGTCTTGCAAACCTAAATAATAATCTAAAGTTTTCCTAAGAGTCATCTTCCTACTTTTCTGCTTATGCTATGAAAAAAATAAGGGAGGGCTAAAAATTATTAAGTGTATTTTCATGAATACAACCTCATTTATGCAGAGGGTCATGTAGTGACAGTTGTGTAGAGATAGTGATGCTGCCATAATTGTTTTTGCTTATATTTCTGACTACAAAATTTCCATTTATTTGGCTGTCCTTTAAGGAACCATTAATTTGTTCCATTTTTAAAAAATTTTAAGTGTTTTTTCCTAAGATGAGCTTTTCTCAAACCTAGGAAAAAATTCTCTATGTAGGAAAAAAAAAAAAAAAAAAAAAGAGAGAAAGCAAAAATCCTCCAAATTCTTCACATCTCTTGGTCCTTGAGAGAAAAAGAGCAAGACCATTTGGTCATAACTGAATTTCCCAATATTTTGAAAGAGAAATATTGGCTTTTAATATTATCTGTTTGCTCAGTCATGGGCATGAACACTTTCCCAAATATTGCTAATGCAGCTGATTTCTTAGAACAAATGAAATTCTAAAGATTCTGTTGTGACCAAGAATTCGCCAGCCTCTCGGAATTTCAAGAACTGACAGTAAATATTTGTTTTGTGAAAAAAAAAAATCAACTATTATAACAGTGTTGCAGTTACTCCTTGGGGAAGTAAGACATTTTGTCATTAAAGAGTATTATAGATATTATGCTGGATACAACAAACACCCAGACTGAAACTCTAGAAATAGTTACAAATTCCAGTGAATTTTCCAGACTACATAAAAAGAATACTAATCTTGAAGGGTTGTTGGATTTTTTTGTTTACTGTTTTGTTTTGTTGTGTTGTGTTTTCTAAAATTATATTTGGTTCTAGATTTAAAGCAGATTTTGAATCTGTTTTAGGCTACCTTTGTCAGAGTTAGCTAAAACTGCTTCCTTCAGTGGGTACCTTTCCTTGGCAGTATGTTTCTAAGTGTATTTATGGATTAGTGGTGTTGTGGTGCATTATGCCACAAGACTTTTCCAGTCTCCAGGCCATAGGATCAGTTACAAAAATTAAGGCTGAAAAAGGCAAAAATAGCCTTTGGCATAACTACAGCAAACTGAGACTGTTTGTAGTACTATCTGAGGGCCCCCAAAGCCCAGCAGGTTGGGTTTTCCTGCTAATTCAATTCCTATCCCAAAGACAGCAAAGAACAAGTATCCTACAAAACTCTAAGGCAGCCTTAGGATAGCCATCTATTCACATTATTTATTGCTGGTATTGGTACCTAAAGGTCTCAGTCACAGAAGAGAACTCAAGTTCTATGGTCTGTATAAATGAAAAAATGAAAATAATCCCTTCATCAGGAATTTACATCTGTTTTACATTTAGCACCTGCTGATTTCATTGTAGGGGTGTAGACACATGCTTGTATGTCTACATCTTGCAAAAATGTGACTATTTTAATTTATTTCTCAGTGCTGGTAATTTATCTTGATCTGAAACACAGTGACAAAAATGAAGTTCATGGAGCTCCACATACTTAATAGGAACAACACAAAACTGCTATGGAAATCAGTCTGCCAAAATCTAATTAGGGACTCTAATTGTGTATTGTTGCTCAGAGAGTTTTTCATAAGTGAAAACTTGTTAAGATTAATTTTTCCAAGTGCCTGTGGCAAAACCAGTAATAAATATTGAAGTCTTACGAGCTGTGATTATGAATATTTTTTTGTGGTCTCAATATAACAAAACCACTAAGGTCTTAAATATTTAAATTTACTTAGGAATAAATTATAAAACAAAACAACAAAAAAAAAATCCACTAAAGAACCAACAGCATCTTAGATCTGAACATTTTCTGACCAAATGTCTACTTTTTTCCCCCAAGATCTTTTGACAGAATACATGGCAAATATTTAATGCAAACTGAAATGAAGAGACAATGAAAAAAAATGCAAGGGAAATAGGTTCTGCATTTCAGAATGCTTTTGGAGAGAATCAAACAGATCAATGAATGAGTATGAAATTATATTTAAATTTAGGATTAGTGACATGGAACCAAGGGCACATAAAGTCAGATACAGGCAATCTGGAAAATAAGTTTTGTGATAGGGAGAGGTTTTTCATTCATAATACCTTCTTATGTAAGTAAAGGTTCTTTCTAGCTTCTTTAGTGTCTATTTTCTAACACATATTAGAAGAGAAATCCGAGTTTTAGTGATTGTAGAGAACAGGACTTGACAGCCTAGGAAGGCAAGATTACTTATTAAGTTACTGTGTACTATACTCAAAGACTAACATCCTTCTGTTCTTTTTTCTATTATACTGGGGATAAATTGGTTATTTTATGTACTTTGGAGTTTGCATTTTCTTTCTCTGCTCTTTGTGAGGATATCTACAGCTACCCTCTTATATCACTGGGTACTGTCCCCAGAGTTCCCAGCTGATTGCATAAACAAACGTTTCCAAAGTTTGTCACTGAAATAAAGCAACAATAAAGATAACAAAGGAAAAAAATTGTAACTCAATTTCTGTGGAAAGCGAACAAAAATTCACAGGAAAAGGTTTATATTGGAGAAACTGTGCGTAAAGTGACCAACCAATACTGATGCAATTACCCAACATTTACATAGCCTGTTACTTAAATTTCTAGTCCTTTCTGTTTTCTTTGTTTCATCTTTCTTTTTCCTATATTGTCTTTTTAGTAAATATGGATGGTTGTAAAAAAAGTGAACAAAAAAACCATTGGGAAGTATATAGCCCTGTGACAAAAAATAAAACAATTTATATTGTTTGTGGTTCAACAGAAAATACTTTCTTGGTTTAATTTCCTGAAAATCACATGATCATTTTAGTTATTCCTGCATTTGGTTTGGCTTAGTTCAAAATTCTTAGCTGATGATTTTAGAGCTCCTTATGTTCAGCTAAGTATAGAAAGAGTTTAAATGACCCAAATGCTTTAAGAGTCAACATTATCAAATTTCCAGGACTGTTCTCTTTATCCTAGAGGCATAGGGGATTTGCAGAAAGGGGAAGATGAAAATATCCAGAAAATATATTTGCATTCCTGTTGCAGTCCTGCAGTGAATTTATGCTGTGTGCACACAGATTTCATTGATAGATCAGGAATTAAGTCAGAAATATACTTTTTAAGTGTTTTATAAAAAGACTTCCCTTTTTAATAGATAAATTCATGGTTGCAATTCTGATTGCACCTTCAAAAAGTATAGTTTAAAAAAGTACAAGAAGAATGAAATAAAGATAGGCAGATCTGTGGGTGGCTTTTGTACAAAGGAAACTAAATGGGTCAGGATACTCCATTTTGGAAATTAACAGCTAGGAGAAGGCAGTTAGTGTGTGATTATTCTCTTTTTTTTCTCCAAATGCAGAAACTGGGAATCCTCCAAACAAATGATCAGACTGCAGGTTCAAAGCATACAAAAAGAAGTATAATTTCATGCACTGAAAAATTAGATTTTGAGAAAAATTAATCAGAGACAGAGGAGATACATTTAATAATTACTGATGGACTCAATGGTTTGGTCTGAATTTCTGGTTCTAGTAACCCCCAGCCTGCTGATCACAGAAATTGAGTCATGAAGAAGCAAATGTACCAGCCCTCCTTCTTGACATAACTTCTGTGTCTGGGGCAGCACAGTGAGCTAGGTGAATCCAGACCATTTAGGGCATTTCGACATTTTGTAGCATAAACAATCACAGCAAGATATTCAAGCAAATAAACACTCAGTCAATGGAATACAGTTCCATGATGTTTTAGCTCTGAACCAAAATTTGTGAAATATTTACTGGCTTGGGTGTAATAGACATCTTTCCACATAGAGGAGCTATGTCATGAGTCTGTTGCGCCACACAGATCTGGGATATGAAGAGTCCAAATTTCAGCCCAAGTTATCAGACAACCTGCCTCCAGGAGTAGAAAAGTAGGGATGAAGTCCTGCATTTTGAAGCAGGACTAAATAACTCACAGAATTTTACCCAGCATTATTTATGCTTTTGAAATCCATCAGCCATGCTGTGACTTCTGTGATGAGATCAGTCCTATGCTCATTTTAAAATATTTTTATTTGAAAGGATCAGCAACTAATAATCTGTATTACCCAAGATTATAATTATTAGTTTTACTGAATATAAATAGAGCTTAAAGACTACAGTTCAGATTGAACAATTATGTTCAGCAGACAAAACAATGCATAAGCAATCACATCAAAAGATGAGGTTGCTTGTGAAAGAACATCTTAGAAAGGGAAGCTGTGGCAAAGCTCAGGCTTCCAATCCACATGGGTTTGCAACTGGCTGGACATTAGGAAGGCTTAAACTAACTGAGTATATCTGCATTCTTCGACCCAACAAATGGAAAATGCTCAGTACGGTTGCGTAAAAACCTAAGTCAAGGTGCAGGATTGTCATTGCCAAGTGTTCTGGGCAGCTGAAAAAATCCCAGCAATGTCAGTGCATTTTATTGTTCAGAAATTGTTTTGGGTGCCAAAGCTCAAATTCATGATTTCCCTCTTACTCTTCCCTCTTGCCTTTGTGTTGAAAGACTGCTTCTTCTTCCAAGCCTATGGGTATACCCAAGCCTGCATGTCAGAGTGATGCAGAAAAAGAAAAGTGCTGAATGTTTTTTCTAAAGAATGGAGAGCAGCAGAAGAAAACCTCCAAATCCCTGTCACAAAGGAGTTTGTCCCTCTCCACTTCCAATTCTCTTCTTTTGTCTGTTATGAAAAAGAAAAAAAATATGTTTGGACCTGCCTCTTCCATTAACACAGTTTCGTGACACTCTGGCACTTCTTTCCTATAGATGTGCAAGTCTGCTCAATCACCTTTGTGAGTGCTGTGCACAGTAATAGGATGCAGGTATCTACAGCATCTAGGTATCAATTCTGCTAAGCTGCTGCAGATGCAATCACCTTTTGCCTGAGTCTGAGGAAGTACAATGACTTTTCAGACAAAACTGTGGCTAGTTTTCCAAACTTCCATAAAATAACAGAAGAATTTCCCATACCTGATACAGAAATGCCAACGATACAGTGGCATTAAATATTTACATTATTGAAATTAAAAATTAAATTTAAAAAATATTAGTTTTTCAATGCCTACTTTTTAATTCAGGATGATCTTCTGATTCTTTTGATAGTACGTTTTTGTTTGTGCTTAGGATTTCTGGTTTGAATAGTGTGCTGTAAGGTGGTTGCTCTAGTAGCATCACAACCACAGACAAGAAAAGACCTTCTTCCCCTTTACTCTTTCTGAACCCATCCTGCTTCTTCATTAGTCTTGACCATGTTTCCAAACCTTTGTTCAGATATCTATTGCTATAAAAACTTCTGTATACTTCTCTCTTTAAAAACATGCTTGTGTTACACTAATGGGGAAATGAAAGGTTGTTACTGAAATAAACTGACAATAAGGGAGGGGTTTTTACCATTTTTGGAATTATCAACTCTCAAATTTCACTTGTAGTGCATTTAGATTTCCTTGAAAGGGTACAAAGTGAGCATGTCAGCCTTGCTGGTGATTTAAGTCTCATCTATTCCGTTCCAGATGGCCTGTCCAGGCAAGGGAAGGACAGATGGCTTCAGACATTTCAGTGGTGGGAAGTAGAAAGAGAACAGATTTTTTCCTGTGTGTGCTTTTGCTTTCTGAATTTTCGTTTTCCTGGAAACAATTTTTGTTGCTGCAGGAGCATTTAGGTGATGGTGAGTGTTCATTTAGTCCGTTGCCTTTATAGTGGACTGACTTTAGGTCTCAGATAATGGTTGAAATGTCTAAAAACATCTCAGTCTCTCAGATTCAGTTTTTTGTTCTCTGACAAGATTATATTCTAGTCATTAAAAGGCACATGTGAGAGCAGAAGAAACAAACATATTGATCTCAGATTATTATTTTTTTCCTTTTAAATCCTACTACCCAATCAACTTTTTCCTGCCAGGAATGCAATCTTATCCGTAGCAGTGAACTCAGAGAGGCCATTACTTCTAAAAGTTATCTTTTAATTCTTATTCATAAAAATTATCAGAGCTAAGAAGGTTTTAAGGTTTCCCTTGAATGGTTTCACCACTATCCCACCAAAAAGTAAAAAATTAACCAAGATTATTCTTTTTATTTTATTGCAATAAATCCCAGAAAAAATTCAACTATGATTTTTTTTTCTGTTAAAAAACAATGAAATCTGGACTTGTAGTCCCAATAAGAAAACTTGAAGTGCTGTGAAACAGTGAAAATAAAAGTTTGAACTACAACTGTCATATCTTCATGATTCAACAGAGCTTTAAATCTGTTCCTCAGACACTAATTATAGGGTAATTAGTTAATCCTTGAATGGGTAACTTAGGCTTCACTGGGTGCTTTTGCAGGCCACCAGATTCTGGCCTGCAAAATGGATATCATGGCATTGCTATAACACACATGGAGATGGACACAGCATTAAGTTGCATTTCTAAATGCTTTATTCGATGCTGTTTAGCTGTCATTTCCTCAATTATATGCTAAGTGTTGAATTATTTTCTGAAATCATTACATTTTGGGACATTTCCTAGACATATGGCATTAGCTTTCCTGACAGGAAACCAGAAACCACTGTCAAGAATGTCTTGGCTGCTGTGCAGTGTCAGAGTTCCAGTAACACAAAGATCAATCAGCCTATTCAGCAGATTATGGAAGACAAACAGAAATTCACTCTTTAGCAAGGGTCAATATTTGCTGTTGCCTCAGTTTGCAAAATGATAAAATGTCATAGGGTCCAAACAGAAGGGAATAACCTTTAAAAATAAAAAGAGGGAAGGAGCAAAATTAATAATCTTTATTACAGAATTCTTCCCAGTGAGAAGGAACAAAACCTGTCATAGAAACTAGACATATCAGGAAGAGAAAAGGAAAAAAGGTAATGTGGAGGAAAATGAGGGTGGATTCTGAAATAGCATCATGTTAACATACTGCTGTATTTTCCAGCAGAGATAAAAAGAACATTTCCCTGCAAAGATAAATATGATATCCAGCTTTCAATCTGTGGAAAGAGACTGTGTTCTTAGATTGAAATATTGCATGATAAGTACACAACCAGCAAAAATATAGAAAATAAAGCCCTCTTTTTACTGGAGAGCTGAAAATAGAATAGAAGGAGAAGGAAGTACCTCATTTCTCCAGGATGCTAAAGCTAAAGCTAGAAATTATGTAGTAGTGGATAATCAATGTGAAACCAGCAGTCTGTCTCCATTACCGTATGCCATGTAGGTCAACAGGAGAGACAGAGAGAAAGAGACAAGTATTGAAATTAAAGACTATTTTCATTCAGCTTGCATAAATGCAAATCATATATATGTTATTTCCTCTTCCATGAACAGGGAAATGAAGTTTCATATTTCTCCCTTTAGAATATTGAAATATTTTAAATATCTAACTTAGAATGAATAAGTAGTCTTCAATAAATGTTTTGGGTTTTTTTCTCTCTCTGTCTTTCTGCACACTGCAAAGCCCAGACAACTTATTGAAACATTAGGAATTTAATCATATCTTCAGAGTTTAAGATTTTTACATCTGAAATTTTTCCTTTTCTAATAAATGGCCAGAGAATATCAGACCCTTCTGAAAGACCAAGGTAGGGATGAAAGGAGACTAAAATTGGCCAAAATAGCTTTTATGTTTAATAGTTGGCAATGGTTGCACATTGACTGAAGTTCATTGTAGAGCCAGTCCTATCAATAGAATGAGGATTTTCTTTCACAGCACCTTCTTCTGATCCCAACATCTCCATTGTTTGCTTTCAGATGGCATTTGCCACCTATTCCCATACTGCAGAATAATTTCTAAAAGCATGTTTTATTTGCCGCTTGTATTTGGTTGCATTTCAGTTTCATGTCGCAGAGATCCTGTGAAAGAACACTGAGCTCGTTGTCACAGGTCACTCTTCACAGCCTCAACTCACTCTGTAATGAACTAGAAGGTCACTAAAGCATAAAAGACACACTTAAAGCACTCCGTGGCAGTTATTTGCAGCAAGCCTCAGTTGTTAATAACTCAACACAAAATGTAATTTTGATTCCACCTATTAATGATCCATTGTAACCTAGGTAACTCGTTTTAATTGCACTTGCTAGAACAAAAATTCCAGTCTTTAACTAAAAAGGTGGTGCTATGAGTAACAAAGCAACCTAAAAATTAACTATCAATTCCAATAACAGACAACTGACCTAAAAGTTTGGACCATCTACTTTAGTTGTATGTCAAATACCCTTTGGTAGTCTGTCCTTATTATAATTCATAGAAAAAAAAAAAAATACCCCAAAGGAAAAATATTAAGAGATAATGGATATATCATCACTTAAAATTGCAGGACTGTATTTTTTCTTATTGTATTTAATAAGATATAGGCCAGATTTTTTTTTCTTTAAAAATCTCAAATACATGGTTTGGATGGTTAGAGTAGTTTGAAATATTGTAATTTATTAAGACAGTAGGAAAGGATGTAATTTGAATTCAATCACAAAAGAATGATGCAGGTTGCCTTGTAGGCTGACTGAAAAATTATACCTCATAAATATTTATTAGAATCACGTTGCTAATCCTAACTCCATGGATCCTTATGCAACTTTTAGAACACTTACCTTATTTGCCACTTGGTTGTCATTGCATTAAAATGTGCTTCTACATCCTCCCACATGTATATTTGTTTTTAGCAAAAATCAGTAGCTGGAGATACTGTGTACACTGAGAAGTAATCAAGGGATAAAATTCCCTAGGTTAGCCCCAAATCTACAAGTCTGGTTTGTTGTACTTCACAGTGTTAAGGAATTAAAAGACCAATTTCTCAGGCTTATTATATTTATTACATTATTATTAAAAAGAAATGGAATCCTCATTGCAATAGTCATTTTCATATGCAATGCAGGAAATAGAATTTGTCTTGAAGAATTTTTTGTGTAATATGAAGGACCTTATTGATGCCTTTCAGTGTCAAAAGGAAGTTAATTAAGTCCCAAATATTGTAACTTTCTTTTTCATTTCAGAAAAGAATGATACAATACTGTAGTGTGTTTTCTCTTGTCTATCTTGAGATTTAAAAAAAAAATAAAAACTTTTCTGCACCATTCAGAGGGAGGAAAATCTCCCAAAAATTGTTCAGCAAAATCCTGTAATGAAGAAAACACCACTGTAAACAGCTGAAAACCAAATGTTTGTTATTTCTATTTTACAAATAGAAAAGGCAGAGCAGATCAGAAGTATATGAAATATTCAAAAAATAGTCCACATATAAGTTCATTCTTCCTTTTTGTTGCTTTAAAAAAATGGTACCAACTGACAAAGTATGTTGTTTTCAATGCCGTACAATTGTATTTTCAAATAAATGGGGCTTGCTCCTTTTTCCTAAAAAATAGATTGGAGGGAATCCCCTAAATACAAATTATTTGGTTATCTGGTATTTTATTTCTAGATTTGATTGTTCCAAAACAAAGATGTTCCATTTTGTGTGTGAGCTCTTTAAATGTAAAAGCAGTAGTACTACAAAGGAATTCCCTATTTTTCTGGTAATTGTTCTATTTTTCTGAAAGGTGAGACCAATTTTTTTTTTCAAGTTCCTGCATGCTTGAGTTTGACAAGGATTGAGTTTATGTCCACTTCAAAGAGGACACAAGTAAACTTTTAATTTAAAAGTAGGTAAGGTGTATGCCCAAATGTGGAAAGTGTGGCAAAAAGCTCTGGACACGTTCATTGGCAGGTGAATTCCTGTGAAAAAAATTCACCTGTGGCATTGGGACTACAGATGGAGAAAAGCACTGGTTCAAGTAGGTGCAATGTTTCTTTCAGACTGTTGTTGTTAAATGAAACTGTTGCAAGGTAGTGAGGGTGCAACACTTAACCTGATTCCCAGCACTACTGAAATGTGCAACACAACCGGTATAAGAGAGGAGATTCCAAAATGGCACATAAACTTTGATGGCCAAGGTAATAAACAGCAAAAACACTGGTTATGATAGGAAAGTGGAATGTGCAATTAATGTTCCAGTGGCATAGAACAATTCTAGTAATTGAGAAAATCCCTCTGTGATTTTAAGGCACGGTGACAAATGTCTAGGAAGTTAATCTGGGATGCTGCTTGCATGTTGTCCAAAACTTGGCTACTGGGCACTGAAAAGCTTTTGGTTTAGACTACCTGGGTTCCCCAGGTTCAAAGTTTAGGGTGTTGCCTGTTTTGAAAGTGTAGAATTTGTGAGGAGCCAACAGTCCCCCAAAACAATCCATTAACTCCTTCAGGTTCAGGGTCCCTAGTATTGCCCCAGGCAATGGGGTGGGTGAGTCTGTGAATAGTTCAGAAGTTCACTGAAATCATAAACCTGTTTTTCACTCAGTTTAACCAGTTATTCAGATTAACCCTGTAATGAAAATATAACACTGGCATTTCTAGCATTTTCCAGCTGTGAAAGGGATCAGATAACTCTTCTCTAATCATCCATGGGAACTCTGACAAGACCAGCAATACCATTCCTCAATCATGTGTGTTTAATTTGGTTACCTTTTCTGCAAATTCAGGAAGAACAAAAAAATTATTCTGCCTGCTTAGAAGATTGAGCATTACTTATAAAGGAACTTGTCAGCCACTTTTTCAAAACATTTTTACAAAGGTATTGCACATAGCAAAAGATGACACACTGGTTACTCAACTGGGGCATTAGGAAAATTGGGGGTTTTCAGAATGCCTGGTTGAGGGTATTTTTTAAATTACTGAAATAGATATAAAATCAGGTTCCATAAAAAGATATATTCCTACTCTTTTGTAATTTCCAAGTGTAAATCAGCAAAAGGAACTGCGAAGAAGTAATAATAACTCCTTCCAAGTGAAGTGGATGTATTTAACCTCTGAAGCAAGGCTCCTTTCAGCCGACTTTGGGAAGGGAACCAGGTTCTGTTACCCTGCTTGCACAATCTTCCTCCTGTCTTCAGTCAGTAGCCAGTGAGCAATTAGGCCACACGTGGAATGAAGAGGAAGTATTGCACAAGTTGATTGGTGTATGAACAAACACACCCTCACATATTAGGAAGAGGAAAATCAATTCACATCAAAGACTGATCAACTGTAGCCTTGAAATAATACAGAAAATAAAAATTTTTAACTGACAAATTTTATAAGATGTATTTTAAGACAGTCACACAGTGCAAGCTCTTAAACATGATTATATATGCCCATCACTTTATAGGGAACTTAAAACTTCAGTGTCTCCTGAGCTTGAACAGTCACTCAGGAGGAGTATCCCATAGTAATCAACCCTCAATGTGTTTGAGACAAAAAATGAACTTCAGCTACAGATGCCCATCTGGAACAAGAGTTGTTCCTCAGGATTATCTCTTAGACGAGAGCAGCAGTTCACTGCAGAGAAAATTTTCTATAAAAATCAATTCCAGCTAAACAAAATTTCTGATTTCCTGTGTTTTTCTGCATCTTTCTAGGTTTATATGATTTCTCTTACCATCTCAACACTACTCCAGCAATTAAATCAGAACAGGGCACTTATTTTACTGCAAGCGAGGCAGGCAGAAAATAACCACTTTCTAGAAAAGTGGTGTGTTTTCTCCATTCTACTACTTCACCTTGTTCTCAGCCTCATCTTTTTCAAGGTTTTGTATTTCTTTTGAGGAGGAAAGGGGTAGCCAGGGCTATTTTTAGAAGCACTGATTCACAGTCTTTTAGTTTCTCTATTCCCATCAGGCTGAGTGCTGGTTATTAGTGGAGTACAATGTCTGGGATACACCATAACAGCATTCAGACTTTCAGCGTCACCTGAAATTACCCTAGAAATTTTCTAGAACAAAAATACACACGCTTTTAATTAGAATGCTGTAGATTTTTAATGAATTAGACTCATAATTTGGAGCTTATTTTAAATAAGTATTCAGTATGTTCTTTCCTCCCAGGTTACAGATATTATAATTTGTGTCTGAAAGGACTCTCCTGATCACTTGCATGAAGAAGGAGATCATATGAGTTAGCTGTCTCAATAACCTCAATCAGTGTGAAAACAGCAGAAGAGGAAAGAAAGAGGCACTGAAGCAGAACTTATTTCTCGGTCTGCAGTATTCATTAATTTGATTCATTTTTGTTCTTAGCCAGTCGAGTAGAATACATATTATTTGGCTTCTTATGACACAAATCTCTCTCTGAATTTCACTTACACTTAATTTATAACCTCTAGGCCAAGTTCTTTCACATTCATCTTGTGCTGGGAAGCTCCATTAATTTCTATGGAATTACTTCCAACTCCAAAGAAAAGAAGAATACATCCTCCCTTCATTCCCTCTCCATTAGAGCAGGGAGTGAGCTGGAGATGTGCTCCTGCTCATGCTCTGCAGGGAAATGTTTTCCAGTTCTATCTGACATAGCAGGGCAGATATGAGATACCAGCAGTACTGCGAGGTGTTGCTTGCTTTACTAAAAGTACATTTCTCTTTGCCATGGAAAGTGGGAATATTACATTTAGTACAGTTCACTCCACTTACCAAAACAAGGGAATTTAGCCTTACCTCAATTACATCCATAGTACACAGGAGAATCAATATTTCCCAGATGAAGTTTGCTCATACAGTATCTGTCACCTGTCAAAGGCAGTACAAGAGCTAATTCCGTTATCAGATTTAAGGAAAGCTTCCAGCTCCAGTGATTCTCTGTAAGTAGCTGGCACACAGATCTTGATTATATCTAAATGATACAACCTTGCACAAGGATTGCTCTTAGTCATTATACAGAAATAAAATACATTCAATTCCCAGTCACTTTGGATCCCACTATTTTCAATAAAACCAATCTGACTTAAAAATCACATATGGAGAGATGAACACACTTCATGGAGAGTGGCAGATTCTACCTCTGTATTTCAGTTGAGGAATGCCACAACATACCTAGACAGATTAAAGGAGAAGAAAAGAGGAGAGAAATTATACTTCTTATATATTTGTTGTACCTACAGGTATAAACACACTGAGAAACCCTGAATTACAGTCACAGAAAATCTGTCCAAAACCATGTTTGTGCATGGATCAAGAATGGAAAACAAGAAGAATCGCAGGAAGCAACTGAATGTGGTTCTGATTAGAGTACACCTGTAGGTAATCAACAAATCTACATATCCTGGCTGAAACTGATGAAGAAAGAAGATTCAATTACAGTATTTTGACTTGACATGGGAACTAGAAAATCATGTATTACTTGCTTCAAACTGTTTGAGATGCTGAACATAAAGTACAGCCTAGCATGTGATGCTTATTACCATTTTTCACTTTTTGTGCAATTTTTCAAATGGCTCCCACCTGAGTTAAGATACTGTAAAGTCATGATTTAAGACAGCTGCAGCTAGGCAGCTTTCTTGCCTGTAAAGCAGAATAGCTTTGCAGTACTGTGGTGGTATGGAGCTGATCTTGTTCTCCTCTAAAATATGAAGAATATGCAAATCTTTTTATTATATATAAGCCCAGGCTATTAGCAATCTTTTACTTAAGTGCAATCTTGTTGCAATAAATGTTTCCTATGGTCAGAGAATAAAAATTATTCAGGTCATTAATTTCCTTTCAGCTTATTAAAATAAAACTCTAGCAATGTAAGAAGACCAAAAGATACAATAGAACAGTGCTTGACATGAATTGTCAGAAAAATTTCCAATAAAATCCTACACTTACTCCAGATTTTATTTAAAGGAAATAAATACTCATAATGAATTATCTGCAGGCAACTGGGACAAACCCACTCACTCACTCTGCTTTTTGCGGCAGTCAAAACCCCCTAATTTTAGCTTTATACACCCACACACAGTCTAGCTGATTTCAGCAAGGCACTGCAGAGAGCAGAGACCCACACAGTATGCCAGCACTATACTGTCAACTCAGGATTTATTAACATGAACCTTCTGGATTATATTCTACTCTCTTCAGACCTCAGTAACTCAGTAATTTGTATCTGTCTGAGGAAAACAAACAAACGTAGAATCAAAACAGATAAATATAGAATCTCTTCTATTATAAGTCATATTTGCATGTTTTCTAGTAACTACTCTCAAAATCCTTTTTTATAAAGGGTATTATCACTCTCTATAAGTACCTGAAGAGGGAGTCTGTATTGAGGTGGTGGTCAGTCTTTTGTCTCAAGTAGCAAGCAATAGAGTGAGAGGGAGTGGCCTCAAGTTGCACCAAGAAAGGTCTAGAACTAGGTATTTCTTCACTGAAAGGGTGGTCACGCATCGGAACAGACTGTCCAGGGAAGTGTTGGAGTCACCATTCCTGTCAGAATTTAAGAGGCGTGCGGATGTGGCACTTTGAGACATCGTTTACTGGTGGACTTGGCAGTGCTGGCTTAGTGCCTGGGCTCAATCATCTTAGAGGTCTTTTCCAACCTAAATAATCCCATAATTCTGTGATTAACTCCAGCATTCTTTCTAAAGAGGGGATCATGGCTGAAATAAAGAATCACTTCTCTCTGGCTGCTGAAGACTTGTCAGGCTTCACAAGCTTAAAGCAAGCTTCGGTGCTGTCTGTATTCCTGAATTCCCCCCTGCCCCCACCTGCACCTCACCCCGTGTTGCTGCAACACTGCGCAGGGTTGCAGCCCCCTGCTGCTGTCTCCTAGCAAGGTGCAGCAGATGGGTGATGTCCCTGGGCAGTCCTGCCTCTCAGGAGAAACAGGTCAGTGCTCTGAGTTAAGGGGGGTAATGCACACAGCTGATGTACTGTAGGAAAGGTTTGCACTCGAAGGGGCCTTGGCACGTTCCCAAGTGTGATCTGTGTTGCAGGTGTTTCCTCATCTCGTTTTGATGCCATCGTCACGTGATTGAAATTGGTAAAAGTCAACCTTCTTCATATGCTCTTGCCTGTACTGCAGAAAAGGATTAGCTGAGGAACCAGGAAACTTCACTGAATTCTTCTAGACACAGTAACAACCCAGTACACTTTTTGTCAGTGCAGGTTCCAGACATGGTGATTAGCCAGAGGTTAATTCCTCCAAAGACATTATACCAATTGGACATATATCCAAGTGTAATTTTTATTTAAAACATTTCTTACTGCATAATGGAGTGTGATGCACTGTCGAGTTGGTTATCAGCACAATGCTGAGCACTGCAGTGAGCTGAAGGATCAGCCTGTCATGCTGTCAATTAAGTGGGTAGGTGAGCAAAATGTGGTGTTCTTTTGCCTCTGTGTTTTCACAGTGATACTCTACTAATTTCTTTGTGTTTGTTATCCGGATGAAACTCCTACAGGGGCCAAGCAGTGCATGCAAATGCCCTGCTGAAAATGCATTTCAGAATTTGTGTAGACATATTGGGCTGTTGTAAAACAAGCTATTTGATAAGCAGTGTGTAGTAAATATTATAAAAAGCTTTACAAAAACTCTTGATTTCATTGGTATCCATATTATCCGTATCCCATGGGAAACATTTTCCATTAAGTTCAGCAATAGGTTTGCACAACAGAAACTTTTCTAGGGTGTTCTCACTGAAATTTTAAGGGGTTTTCTGCCCAAGCCTTTAACACAGAACACTATTATTTCTCTGAAAGCCTGTCAGATCAGACCCTTACTATCTGACACTGACATTTTCTGACCTTTTCTGTGACTGGTTCCCTTGCAAGAAATGCTCACACAAAGTGAATCAAACCAAACATTAAAATACACACAATAGCAATATATTCTTTCCAGGCTTCCAGTTCAAATCTCATTTTCTCTGTTCCTGCCTATTCATTTGTAAATTCTTTGTCTCTCATATGTTGGAGTGTTCAATGCTGTCAATTAGGAAATTAATAAGGGTGAACAAAAGTTTTGTGTGCACTGACTGTGCAGAATGCCCTCTATCTGAAGCACATATTGTCTCTCCAGCCTTGTTGTATATAAGTGTATCCTGTTATTCAATATATTTATCCTTCATAGACCTACATTTTACAACTATCCCTCTTCCATACATGGGAATTTGAGGTATGGAAATAATAGAGGTTGGATCTGCAAAAGGAGCTTAATATCATACTGTTCCAGCAGCCCTACCAGAGTATAAACATGATGAGAATTTAGAATCTCAATTCATCCACTGCCTAACCCTAGAACACGTTAAGTCCCTAAATAACTAATTTGGCACTATGAAGGTCAATAGGTGTGAAACCTGTAAGTTTTCCTAAGGATGTCCTAAATCATCCAACCCTTTCCAGTGCCAAGTAGCTAGGATCTTGACACAAAACGGGGTTCAGAAACGGAATGTTTATCCAAGGTTTTTATATGGCTGGGTTCCACAAATTATTCCCAGATACATCTAACCAGAAGGTTCTGGGAACAGTGAGGGTAGTCTTGATTGCTGAGCCACATCAGATGCAAAGCTACAGGAATTCCAGTTCCAAAACCACTGTAGCAACTGGTAATATCTACACATCTTAAATAATGAGAGGTTGAAATTTATCACAGGACAAGAGCAACAATGCATTATGAAAAGGCTTAGAAGATCCAGAGCAGAACACATATTTCACTCACTAAGAAAGATCACAGGTAAAATCTACATGCTATAGAGTTTACCAATTTCTGGGCAAAGTACTAAACTTTAGTTTAGTTAATTTAGCAACATCAGATGTAGCTGTATAATTGAGTGCTTCCAAGTTTGAAGTTAGTACAACATTACCTGAAATTATGATAAACTATCTGGGGAACACAAAACCCATCCTCATGGTCTTCTATAACTTCAACGTATTTTCCTATGCATTATAAATTTATCCCCAAGACATTTTCATTATGAGTCAGAGTACGAGTACTCTATGAATCAGAAAACAACACCTCTCTTGCACGTTTTTTCCCTTGTACTCTCATGAGCACTAAAATTTGTAACGGTGACCTTTAGAATATCATGACTGACGTTTGTACCTCACCACCATTGTTTCAGTTCCTTGCAGATTGAGACAGATATATGTGTAATGATTCTGTGTCCATTGTATTCTCACAGTTTGCTTCGAAACAATGCAATTAGAGAGTTAACTTTCCTTTTGAAATAAAGCTTATTGTCAGAGGAAAACTCTGGTTCTGGCAGGTGTCCTATCTGATAAAGGAAGCATTTTCCTTATTTAGGAACAATAGTCTGATGTGTATTCAGAGGAAGAAAATAATCTTAATCTGATGAATGTACTCACAGTTTTCAGTGAAAAGAGCACATTTCAACCTTTTTCAAGTGATTATATACTTAATGAAATCATATACTTAATGAAAATAATAAAAATCAACAATAAGTTTAAAAATTACTTCTAGTCTCCACTTTTAGCCATAGAAATTACTTTTTATCTCACTACCATTCCATTTGTCTCTAAAATTTCCATTCTTAAGAGGTTGTAGTTGTAGTATTAGACATGGAAAAAAAATGTTTGCATCTTGTTAGGATTGATCACATAAGTGAATATTAAATGAGCGTAAGACACCTTTTGAACTCTTTCCCTGTTGTGCCATGCTCTGTGAGTCAGTAGCTGGACTATGTTGAATGGAAGAAGGCTGCTGATTATCATTCCAAAGGGATGTTTTGGACTTCTGCCAAACCTTTTTCACAATGCAGGTGAATTTACATTTCTGATCAGGAACATATTTTAAAGGGCTTTTAACAAATTTTTCACTGGATTTGTTCCATACAAAATAAAAATTATTATTTCCTGAAGAATAAATTCAGATTGAAAAGTGGGATGCAATCATAATTTTGAATTCCTAGGATCTAAGAAACATGAAGTCTTTTTATTGTTTTTTCCCCCTTACATTAATGCATTGTTTGCCTTTAAGCCTAATTTAACTTGATTTTCTTTCAAGTTTTACTGTCTCTGGATAGCTTTACTGTTCATTACATTTATGTCTTTCATTAGGGGCAGCAAAGAAAGAATCAGAAGATTAAATTAATTCTTTGTTTCTATTTTTATAATTCAGCATTAGATCCTGAACTAGTCACTAGATGTCATTCTAACACACCAAATAATTTCTTTGAAATTATGCAGTGTTCTACTACAAATGTTACCTGTCTCTTGAATTTCCATTTAAAGGTGAATGCTTACTTTATTGCAATCCCTATTCATTGCAGCTTCAACTCATTAATTGTTTCAATGTTCTGACCAGAAAAAAATTCCACTGGATTGTTGGAGCTAAATTATTAATATCATCAGCAATGCTTGCATAACATTGACTTCTCTTCTGAGTCTCATTAAATAATCAGCCACTGCTGAGTTCAAAAGATTTCAAAGATCTCATTAATTCTAGTATCTTTGAATGTTGTCTAAAATTCATATTGAAAATTTATTATTCATGTTCATTTCATTGTATCAGCTGACCCAAGAAAGAGCAAGATTATGCAACTTTGGTGACCATTTTGCTGTTTGAGTGAGTAGTCAAGGAAACAAGGCTCTTACAGAATATCTTCTGGTGAAAATTATAATCAATCTCTTTTAGAAATATGCTTCTCAGAGGAATTAAACACCCTTATGCTGTGCTATCATTCTGCAGTAGAGAAGACTGGCCACTGCCAGGGGGATAATAGCAAGGCATTCTGGAGCTTTAACTCACTGTCTTCCACTGCATCCTTTTGTCCTCTGCTGCCTCCGATTGTTGGTATTTTTACGTGAGTGTCGTGGCTACAACAAGGAGCTCAGTGTGTACCCAGATCCAAGACTGAAGAGAATGAAGACGGGGACAAGGTCAGCCTGTTGTTCTAATCTTTTGCCTTTATTTTCTTATGTTCTTGCTCTTCCTTTCACTCCTCCTTCACTTGAAGCCCCAGTGGTATAAGATGGCTATTTTCCAGCTAGATCAATCCTGAATGTTGATTCAATGGTGAAACATTACTGTAAGCTCCCTCATGTGTCTGGATACTCTGATTTACAGACCAGGAGCTGATGTATTTGCTGAAGAAATTTCCACCTTCAGTTTTTCAGTGCCCTTTAAGGTAGATTACCCCTTGCTCCCCCACCCCGTAAGAGAAAGTGTGTGAATTCCCAACTCATGATGACCAAAGTCAGTTACTTTAAATCAAGTAATCGATGAAAGACGTTTCTATAAATCCAGCTGGTTTTGACTGAGGTAACCTAGGCTGGGTTCCTGGAAGCTTTTCAGTAGAGAGGTGGGGAGAAGCACAGGAAAGCAAAGAACAGCTGAGGGTAATAAAGGCTTCATCTGATATGGATCAAGAAGAGAACATCTACCAACAGAAAAAGTAGAGTTAAAAAAAAAAAACTTTTAGAGAAAACTTTAATATAAAAATATTTGTAGAATTCAATTTAATTTAGAGAAATCCAGCTTGCTACATGCACCAAAAATGAGCCAAGTTAAAGACAGTGAGAAATTGACACATTGAGAGCTTGTTTCTTTCTTTGTATTTTGTTCCTGGTCAATCTTATGACAGATTAAATCTTCCTTCTGATGATTCATGGACTACTGTAGGAGAAAAGAGTAGCAAAAATGTTAAGCTATGGGTAGAGTGTCATGAAAAATTGTTCCTATGCAATTAATTTGTAAGGTATTATATTGCCTATTGGTCTACAAGTGAACATAATTTTTACCTACTGAAGACCAAAGCAATTCATTTTAAAATATATAATGAATACTATATAATAAAGGCAAAGAAGCTTATACTTCATTAAGTTTTATTTAGTTAATTATTAAGTTTTATTCAGTTTATATGGAACCTTTGAATCAGTGCAAATTTTTAACTGACAATTTAGGTAGATCTGTATATATATGCAGATACATTTTATAGCACATTACATACCTACAGCAGGATATCTGATGATTTACAGCTACATAGAAGGTCCATTAAATTTGTTTGCTGCAGAATAGTGTTTACACAGAAAGTTACCAAGCATTTTCTTTAGTGGAAACCCTGTCAGCAAACTAAAAGCTTTGAATTTCTGTCTAGTTCTTAATTGTGCAACCAGTCCTTTCCCAGAAGAATTAGGTTTTTGAGAGTGTATTGTTGACACAAGATAAAGGAGATGGAAGGGCCAAATACTTTTGCAGCCAGGAAAAGTGAACGCCTAGTCTAATCATATTTTATGTGGAAACTAAAAGACTTGTAGTTTAATGATAATTTTATAATAGAAATAAGCACAAATTTACCTTTGAGAGCACCTAACTGGTAGATTTGTCTCAAATCAGAGAGGTGCAATGCAATTCATGCATGCAGCTAATTCTTCATTTCAATAATTTCTATTTAAAATTTTGTTGGACACAGAGTTCTCCCAGACTACCTGCACAGTGTTGGAAGTTAATTCTAGGGATTGAAAAGTGGAGTATGATGTTTCCTTTTATCTTCACTTCTGTAGATTTCCTCTGGTGGATGTAGGGTAAGTGCTGCAGTTTCTAAAACAACATGACAGTTTTCTGCTGAACCCCTGGAAGATACATTCTTAATTTTTCCTTCCTGATGTGGGACTCAGTCCTTCTGGAAGGAGGTGTCTCCAAACCTTCTGGAACAGTTCTTTGAGCAGATCAAAGGGGGAGCTGGAGTTGACCTTAAAACCTACATTATAATTTTTGTTGCATATGCTAGAAAATAGACTGACCAGGAATAGTCCACGCACAGTTCTGTATGAAATTGTTTTAGCTGGCCCACTGAAATATTTAAGGGTTGTAAGTGGAAGAGTTATATAAAGGAGATTCTGTTAATAAAAGTATTTCTTGTGCTGTTTGCAAAGAGGACAGAAGAACAGAAAGTCTGAATGCAAGAACTGCAAAGAAGTAAAATGAGACCTTCAGAAACGATGAAATGCTTTTGTTTCCCAGCCTTTCAGTGACAAAACACAGAGCCTTTGTCCTAACCTGAATGGCTCCTCCTAATGCTGTTTGAAGTCATCCAACCTGTCTGAAATTAGTCTTTAAAGTCATAGCTTCTCTTTGATATACCTTTCATAATCTTACTGAAAAAAATCCTGGGATTAAATTATCCTCCTAGCAGCAGTGATCAGAAGCTAAACAGGAATAAAGAGATGGATTGCATATTTCTGCATGAAAGACTGCAGAATTGTTGCCTAGTTTTACATTTTTATTTGTTGCCCTTTGTCAATTTAATGTTGGCAGCAAAATCATTATGCCCTGGACACTTCAATCTCAGCAATTTATAGAATGTATGTCAGAAATACTGCATGGTAAATTTACAAAACCCATCACTATGGAGACAATAATTATTTCAAGAAATAATCATGACATTGTCAGAGAAAAAGCTTCATTCTTTTGTGGAAAAAGGAACTCTGTTAGTGTAATTCAGGGCTTGATCTAATAAATGTAGAAGCCTACAAAATGTGTTTTTCTTTCCACCTACATATAGTCAAAACTAAGGTCACAAATGAAATTCTGACACATACATGAGATCCTTCAACACGTTCCGATTTCTCTGATTTGAGCCATTTTACATCCTTGTTACAGAGATGCTTGTGATTTAGCTGTACCCACACAGCAGTGCTGGGAAGATGCAATATTTGTAGAAAAATAAAGATTTTTTGCCCATTTAGCTCTTCTACCTCTTGAAGATCTGCAAGCAGCTGCACCTTGCACTGTGCAATGTGCAAAGACAGTGACATTATTTTACTGGCCAGCTGACAGAAGTCTGGGGTTTAGTCCAACACCATCCAGTCTGAGCACTGTAGACAGAAGAAGCATTTCTCTCCTCTCCTGGCAGACATAGCCATGTCACCAGAGTCCTCATACTGAGAAAAGAAATTCAGGCCTTTATCACAGGCAAGAGTTTCCCATTTTGTCAATGCTAGTCAGATAAAGTGAAGCTTTCATTTTTGTGACATCGTTTAAAGACTTGGGTCAGGGCCTGAGGGAGACTATAGAGTATAAATCAGTTTTCACTGGTTTATCTAACATAAAGTGTGTGTGAATGCATTTGTGTGAAAGTTTTAGGACATTTCCTCCTGTGTGAGTGAGACCCAGTCAAGTCTCTTGAGCTACATAATTTGCTGTATAATTGCCAAAATTATTGTTACTTATACTTAATGAGCACCTGAAAAGATGCCTGGTTCTAATAACTCACTTCGAAGTACCCTATGCTGTTTTTAAATTACCTTGAGCCCTGTTGTCAATGATCATTGTAAAATTTTTGCAGCCTAGGGGACTGGGGCTCACTTGAGTATCAGGAATCTGAACTAGGCTGAGAGTATGTCTCCATTTTATTAACTGACATTGTTAAATATATCCTGGATGAACATGAGGAGATTGAAAAAAATGCTATGAGGAAATTGCAAGATGGCACAAAATAGCAAGGACAGGGAGGAAGTTTAGCTCATACTTTGGCTTTATTACCACAAAGATTTCTTCATGAAGTTTCTAGCTTCCATTAAATTATCACCTGGACAGCCATTCACTTTTTTTTTCTTTTATAAGAAACTAAACACTGCAGTTCGCTCCACTCCTTTGTGTCCTCCTGGAAGTCCCTCTTATCTTCCTTCCTCCACTCCACTCTGTTTCCTCCCTCAATTCCTGCCTCGTGAAGCATGAAGAGCTTTGAGTATCCCCTGTCCCTCCATATAATTAACCTCCATCCCCCAAGCTCCATCAGGTGGCTATGCCCCACTACACATACATTACACAGTCCCTTCTTTCCCATGTAGCCTTCTGCAATTCTGTACTTTATTTGAGTTAATTCTGGAGGGCAATCTGTAGGTACACCTGTTTTCTTTCAAGTGGTTATTTGTAGCAACCCAGTTAAAGAAGGCATAGAGTAGCTACTCAGTGTTTCTTTCTTTTCACAGAATAGCAGGGAAAAGCAATGTGGACTATTCCTAATGGAGATTACTGCTCAAGGCTATGCAGGCATAAAGGTAGTCAGGCTGGATTGGTCAAAAGTGAGAGCAACTTCTCCAAAAATGGTAGCTTTTACTTTAAGACAAAGACCCGGTGTACCAAAAGGGCCTTCATATCACAACAGAAAAGTGTCTAGATGGTGAGGTTCACTCCAGGAGTGTGCTGGTGCCAGCCTTCTGCCCTAGTACAAGCTATATGACAAATGGAGGAAGAACCATAGGAAGAAATACAGCACTTGTTAGCTGGGCAAAGGAAAACTTACTTCATAGGAAGTGCCTCTAAAGCCAAGTATCATCCATTTTGCTTTTTGTGTGTGTAAAAACGATCCCTGTCTTAACAAATAGATAGAAAGAACCTTCACAGTCCAAGTACTTTCCTTTGCAAAGCATTTGCCTTCTATTTTCCTAAAAACTTGCGTGAGGAACCGGCTTGAACACTGGCAGAAGGAAAAGGAGTGAAACAATTTAGCCAATGGTAATCTTTAGCCACTTAAAGCCTTGAGCTGCTTTAATTTGGCACTAAATCTGCCCTGGCAACAGTCAGTCCTGTTAGTGTCCAAAGCCCAGCTTTCCACTGCTTCAGCTGGAGGCAGCATTTACTCTCTGTCACCAGGTCGTGCCGTGCAGCTGAGCAGGCTGAAGGCAAAGCCCAAGGTGCACACAGCTGACTTGCAGCATCTCCTTCCAGACAGGACAGGCCATCAACACTGCAGCTACAGCACGTTGCTTCAGCTTGGTGGAGCCCACAGAGCACCAAATTGTTCAACTTTGCAAGTCCAAAGTACTTTAAACTAATCTCTTGGGGTTTGCACTGTAATTGGCTCTGGGTGCCTACACAGCCTGTTACAGCTGAAAGGCTCCTCACTGCTTCTGGCAGGGAGGGGTTTTTTCCAGCTAAGAGCAATACCTGGCAAAACTGAGGACAGGCTCGGTGTGTCCAAAAAAATATATCTGATGCATTAAGAAAACATCCATATAGGAAGTCTCAACTCTCTCCCCACATCTTGTGGTGTCTTTGCACGTTCAGGCAGAAAAGCTGGCCAAAGAACAGAGCCTGCAGCACCTGAGTGCAAAAGCAGGGCTTTAGGCACTGAGCCATCTGCCTTCTATTTTACTGAAAGTGGCAAAAAAAGTGAAAATATACATTCATTCTGCAAAACCTGATTTAAATTTTTAAAAATCCAGAAAGCTGAAAACTGAAGTCTTCGGTTCATGGGTGTGTGACTCAAAATTAATTGCTAAATCTGCTATACAATAAGATCAGTTAATTAGGGCTCTCTGGTTCCTTGCATACTAGAGGACACGATCATCTGCCTTTGCTGTTTGTATATTGCAATGTACTGAAAATAGAAAATAAAAGTTACACATGACAAAGTATTGATTAATTGTCTCCAAAAAACAAAAAGACAAAACAGTATTAACCAATTATACAAATCTTTAAAAGACAAACCCAAGGAAAGAACATTTCCTTCTGTTACGGCTGCGTTTGGAACAGCAGGCTGTGCTCCTGAATTAATTTTACAGCTGAGACACAGCTAATCCACAAATAAGCCTGTTACAGTTGGTGGGCATAACAAAAGAAATGCTTGCCAATAGGCACACATGACATCTGGAGCTTGAAGGCAAATTTAAGGGGAAAAGTATTTTTGGTAATACATTAAAACTTCAGGAGTAGGACCTCAGAGAAAAATGTATCCACAAATATCCATACCTACTACAGATTGTCACAAGGAGCACATGCTCACAGGGCAAATATGAGAAAAGCTATTTTTAATATTCCCACTGATATAAAATTATGTATAAAAAAGTAGAAACTCACATTTTTCTTATTCTTTAAATTAATTTCTTCTACAGAGGTGACTAAAATATAGACTAATTTTAACCTTAATATGCTATTACTGAAACCTATTTTCAATATATTAAATATTGAAGCACAGAAGTATTTCTATTTGAACAGGATTTGGAGTAGTACAGGTGAGATCCTAGCCCTTTTGAAGCCATTAGCTGATCTCCTATGATTTCTAAGGAGACCAGAATATTATTCTGAAAATTCAGGTACATGTAAAACTTAAAGCTAATAACTGTAAAAAAAATTTATTCTGGAACCCCTACCTGTATTTCATTTTCAAGAAATTTGTAAACTTCAGGAGTTTCACACATGAAAAAGAAAAAGTAGGCTCATTCACATCATCTCCCTATCTGATAGAGCTGATGCCCACCAGGAGAGTAACCTCACTTCCAGTGTGTTGGCACTTAGTGCACACAGGCAATGTCAGATTTTTTAAACACCCATAGGCCAACACAAAGCCCAACCCTTAGGTACAGAGATGAGGAAGAATTGAGAGGCTGGTGAGAAGGCAAACTCTGTCTGTCACCCAACTCCTGTATGCAATGCTCTTCTAATTAAAATGACATTCATGCAAACAACTGAGTAAGTGCTGATTTAGGTAATGACTTTAATAGAATGATTCTCATGCTTAAACATCATATGAATAATGAAGTACTTAAAGATGTAAATCTGTCACTTGCAGAAAGACATATAAGGGGCCTTTAAAAAGCCAGTTGTTTGCATTTTCTCAAGAAAAAAGATTTCTGTGTTCATCAAACTATAGAGGGTTGCAGATTGGTACTAAATATACATTCCTAGTATATACAAGTAAATTCAATGGCTAATTATAGTCCCATTAAGACCATGTGTTCCACATCGTTTGAGGAAAAATATAAAAGGATACCAGTAACGTGAAATTTAATGGCAAGAAGGAAATTCCTAGTTTATATGGGAATGCATCGCTAATAAGGGCTATAATGTGAATAAATTGATGCTTTAATGGTAATTAATTCCAGTGTGCATTGTTAAACCTTAACTGCATGTAAAGGAGCAACTATAACTTAAAATGTACTGGCCTTTGCCCAGCAGTCTGGAAAATGCACTGCATAGTCAAAATCATGAGACAGCTGTGCAAAATATTTTGTTATCATATCAAGACTTGAACTGCATGATTGCTATTAAAACCAGTGTAAGTGGCAGGGCTTGATATCCTTTTTGTATTGCTCTGCCATTGCTGCCCCTACAACCCGCAAAAAATTTTAGCAAACTCAGGTTTTAAAAATCCAGCCCTGAATATTTACAGAGAAGTTTGTGTTAGATTTGCAGATGCTCTGACAATAGCATTTATGCAGGAAAATATTTTAATGATGCTAACACATTTGGTCTTGGCTTAACATATTGGCAAGTTCAATTTCAACGTATTTGACTGCTTGTTACCTCTATGGGTTTCCAATAGAGGTGATCCAGCTTCTGTTTTAGCTTCTTGAGCAGCACTGGAGTACTGTAACAGCCAGTCACTCTCTGAGGTCTCCCAGAAAAGGGTTTCTTTGTCAAGAACGTGTTAAAAGAGGAGCTATAAAAAGTAGGTGTGCCAGCTCTGGAACTTCCTGATGCAAAACCTGCTGTGAGAGCTGTGCAAAAAAACTCCTATTTTTTTGTTCTGATTTCAGGTTTGGGTGTGATACAGTGGTTTAGGGTGCCAGTATTTTCTCAGGAGAACATTAATTTTTCTCTGGGCATTAATTAGTTTGCAATAACCACACAGCAAGAGTGTGATAATTTTGGACAAACATATGCCATTGGGACAGCTCTTCATTGTGTTCCATCTTTTGACATTTGTTTATCTCTTCCTAATGCAGAAAGTGCACTCAGGTAAAATGCCCTGAATTAATGGTGAGACTGGAGGTTGGCCAAGGGAGCAGCAACTGCATTCTGTGTGGCCAAGCTGAGGTGAATCCATGCTGGTAACATGGTGAAGCAAGCACTGGGCTGTTTCAGAAGAGCTAATTTTTCAAAGTTGATGGAAATTTTTCTCCCACACTTATGATGGTCACATATTCAAACAATCATGTGCACCACTGCACATCAGTACCAAAGCAGGCTGGCACCCTGTATAGTGTTTAACTCCCAAAGTAGGAGAAGCTTTGTGAAAAAAGAAATCCTTTGACCAAAGAAATCCTCTCATTCTTTGTGTGCAGCTCTTCTTTTCATCCTCAAGCAGTGTCTGGGTTTAAAGTAGTTACATCCTCTGTTCTATCACAGATGAGAAGAACAAGACCATGATTCCCTTTGTGAACTCTCTGAGCTGTCTGCTCAGTATCAAGATGAAGAGCTCATCCGCACAATAGAAGCAGCCTTTTCAATCTCTAGTTAGAGACAAGTTCCCAGCATGGAAGCAGCCAAAATCATGCTCCTGGGGAGACTTTTAAGATAGCCTTTGTCATTTGATTCACAGATCCAGCCTTCAGCTATGAGAAAACACAGAGCAGTGCAGTGCAGTGCAGCCCAGAGTGGATCTGTGCAGTCAGTAACTACAAGGTACTTTTGCTGTAGTTAGATCTCCCAGCAAGCACATAACTAGTCCCTAAGCCCTGCCCTAGCAGACCATGAAGGGTTAATATAGATTCTCCATTTTAAAAGCTAGGATAGAAGGTATTCAAGTATCTCTATTGGCCCACATGTACCACAAACTGGGGTGAACTCAGTCTGTATGGCAGCAATCATTCAGTGCAAAGAAGCCAAAGAAGAGTTTAGGATCTGTATCTGGAGACTCACATATTTGATTTTAAAAGCACATAACAGCATCCCAGCTATATGTTCAATATGAGGGGTCTAACAAAAGCTGGCTAATTTATAAAGATCAAATGAAAAACCAAAAAAGTTGTAAAATAATCAAAATTGTGTCCATTTCTTTGAAGCTGATAATCATGTTTTCTCAGTGTATCACTTTTACTAGCCTTCTATTGAAAGACCTCACACCTAGCTTTCCTGATCTGAAAATGTCAGGACTGTTATTAGAAAAAAAAAGATAAAATATATTTGATGCATCATACCAGCAGGTTTTTTTTGAGATTTTTTTTTTATTTCTGCAGAAATACTGCTTTTCAAGTAGGAGGTGTCATTGATAAACATCTCACTGAGTCCCAGCTATAATATTTTTTTTAAAAAATCTTTTATGGTGCTATCTGAAATCCTGTCAAGATATTTGAATCCAGACATGCATACTAGTTTATTTACAAATTTTAAAATTTTACAGAGACATGTAGTTAATTCAATTATTTTGACAATGGAAAAACCTGGATCTAAGAAGAAATATACTAGATCTCTAGATGTTTTTTTTGGTATTTTCATGCACTAAACTAGAACAATCTTCTCTGCTCAGTGCAACAGGAGCCTCTATATTATTGGTAAGTAAAAATTAAGTTTCTGGTTAACTTACCAAACAGTGTCACTGGTGGAAACTCAGAGTAACAAATATATATATATTAATTATCAGCTCTCTGTTCATAATCTACAAAGGACAACTCTTATAGAGCACGTGTAATATCTAAATGCCTCATAATAAAAAAAATTAATTGACTCATCCAACTTCATTGAAACACTGATTCCTCCAGTTTCTTCTGCTGCACAAAGTAGAATGATTTTGCTATTCTCATTTGTTGATGATCTCTTTTTCAGAGGTCAGGAGTCCTGCCTCATTTCACTGTCTTAGCAGTCTTAAGCTGTGATGCTTTCAGAACTATTTCTGTTAATTTTTCAAACACACTGAAAACCCCACAAATTTCACTATCAGCACATAGTTAATACAAAATCACATTTATAGAGCATTAACCGGGTAACTGACAAAAGACATTGATGTGCACCTTACAATGCTCAGTGTTAAACAGCAGATTGAAGCACACCATTAAAACAGTTGGCTTGTATCACCAAAAGAAGCATTAAAACCTCCTGGTCATCTGAGGCACACAAGTATAGCAGAATGACTCAAATTACTCCCTCAGGAGAGTGAAAGAAAATTTGGAGAATAGGTAAAACATTGGGAGAAAAGCACTTCATGCAGTATTACACACTGTAATACCTTATTAGATTAATAGACCCTCTTGTTGTTATCAGCTAATTCCATGAAAAGATGATTTAAGGTATAAAAAAGCATAAATTAGTATGAAATAATATATAAGAATCCTAAAATAGTAGGTGCCTCTTCTTTTCTGTGGCTGGCATCTTCTCCAAGCAACTCTCAGTTTGCACAAGCATCTTCAGGCTCAAGGACATCTCTGTCTTTTCTTACTTTCTGAGTGAACTGTTTGAGCTGCTGCTTGTCAAGAGTGGAAAACATTGCTAGAGGTCATAGAGTTTCTCCCCTGAGGAAGTCAAATGCTTCTGTTTCTCTTGCAGTTTTCTCAAAGGAGAGTCTTCTACCCAAGCAAGCTGTTTCCTCGATGTACGAAGTGACAACCTACCCCAGACTCAGCTTCAGAGTGCAGAAGTCTGCAGGAACTCAGAAAACTTTCTCCTTCATAGAAAGGCTTCCAACACTGTTCACTACAGGAATTGCTTTCAGATTTTCAGAGCACAGAGCAAACATGAACTTCTCTGCTTATCCCCATTACAAGTAGAACACATCACAGTAACCAGACCCTCTATTTACAGTAATAAAGTTCAATAGCCTGCAAAGACTGGGGGGGGAACAGAATGAAGGCTTTGTTCAGCTGTTGCAGCAAGAGCGGATTTTGATATTTTTCTTTGAAGAAATGCAGAGACCAAATTTCAGATGAAGACAGTATGTACATAAATAGCACTTTTCTGAGTCAAAACTAAGCAGCACATTCTTTTCAGTAAAGTAATTTTAGGATTATGAATGTCTCCAAAACTATAGATTTAAAGACAGAATTCTGTTTGCTATTCATTATGTTAATCCTTCAGTTTTCTTTATTAAAGTTCATATTCTGGATCTTATGCCTTTTCGTGTTATTTGGGAGTTCACTGTAGGAGGAAAAAGTCAATCCATTAAAGTCATTTGCATATCAGAATAGTTGACTGAGCACAAGACTCAAACACTGAATTTTAAACTAGAGGAAAATAAAATATACCAGCAGGTACTGAGCTAAATCCAAATTTAGCTTTGGCCACCACTGAGAAATATTTATCATAAACAAATGTATGATTATTTGCCTGCAAGAAATTTTATTCCCTACTACTTGGAGGGTGGCAAGTATTCTTGAGCAAGAGATTATTTTCATTTCAGAGCCTTGTATTTTGTTTTGTTTAGAATTATTACAGAGTTTATAATTTAATTCTGTGTCTCATCACCAGTTAAGCTGTGTAGAAGCTCTAGGTACAAGAAAAGATGTAGGATCCACATTTCACTTTTTGTTCAACCACAGTATCAATGCCTGTGTAGACCCCTCAAGGGGGATCATTCTAAGGTTTCCTTGTTTTAAATTAACTTGTGGTTGTGCATCACATTAGTTTAATTAATTAAAGTGCCAGTAAGTCAAACAGCTGTAACGGGTAATTATGAAATTACACATAATTACTTCACTGAGATGAGTTACAATGTGAGCATTCTTATTAGGCTTGAAAGTCAGGAGGAAAACAGTGTGTACAAGCATTGTTCTCATAATAGCCAGCCATAAGTTGTCTCCACATTCACTGTCAATAACATGGTACTTAAGTCAGGAGTTGCATCTGAGCTGCATTGAAGAAGTTACCCTTTGGCAAGGAAGTAGATCCACATTGATTCTTGATTCATGAATGACATGCAGCCCTACAAGGAGGCAGAGACAAGAAAACCAGTATTTGTTTCATGATCCCATGTCCTGAAAAACCCAGTGGAGTTTTTAAAGAGTTATGGTAGTAATTTCAGTTTATTAGAGTAGGCTTTCAGCTCTGGAGAACCAATTATTGCACTTCTTCGATAAGAGGATATGTACAAGGATCTTTTCCCCATTCATTTTTTTCCTACTGTGACATGAAAGTTGAAAAGAAAAAGGAAATATTTCTCTGGCACTTTTCCTAGAATATGGTCATTCTTGAGCTAGACAGAGTCAAAATGAAAAGAACAAAAATAATCTCCATTTTGGTGCCTCTTTTGTTGAAAGAAGGGAAAGTGTAAAGAATTTATACCACCTTCTGTCAACAGAAATTCAATTGAGACTATCAGGAAGATACTGCTGAATTCAAGTATTTCTCATGAGTATAAGTGTTTTGGGATTGGCATAATTGTTCTACTCATACCAGAAAACACTGTGGACTAATGAGAAACAGTGAAAATCTCAGCATGTTAAGAAAATGCATTGCATAAAACTCTGCCATGGAACAGCTGATATGAGAGAGTCCTAAAAATATTTCGTGTTTTTGTCATTTTAGTAAGGAACGTAGGGCTGTTCTTCCTAAATAAGTCCAATGACTCATTTAGGAAAACCAAAACCTCTCCCTGCATGGGAGACACAGAAGATGGTTTGCAACCAAGTAAATTATTTGAAACACGAGTTTATCTCAGAAGCTCATTTTATTGGGCAACAAATTTAAAACAAAACAAAGGAAATAATTTTTTCCTACAGGATTCCCTATGACAACATGTTGCTTCTGTTGATGCAGTTTCCCAGAGAGACTGGACAAATTCAGGCAAGAAGAGTCCAGCAAGAGCTGTGAAAGTTTGATATAGATCTGTGATATAATCCTCTGCCTTAGGAAGTGCCTTAGAGACCGAGAAATGGAAACAGACTGGAAAAGCAGAAGTATGTGTGGATAGATAGATAGATAGATAGATAGATAGATAGATAGATAGATAGATAGATAGATAGACAGACAGATAGAGATATATAGATATACCTTGCCATGTTTTGATTTTTTTTCAAAGTATCTTCTCCTGAACACTGTCAGTAACATGGTGCTTAGGTCAGGAGTTGCATCTGAGTTGCATTGAAGAACTCACCCTTTGGCAAGGGAGCAGAGTGACTCCCTGCAGTCCCAGTGCTTTTTGCCTCAATTAAGTTCTCTAGTTTTTCTCTTTTTCTCTAATTAATTCTAGATCACAGTGCAGTCTGAAAAGGGGAAGAGGAGAGTGGGGATGCACCAGCAGACAAGACTTGAGGTGAAGGCTGAAGTGAAGTTAGAAGTGTTTTCTGCTCTGACTTGATGTCAATGTGCCTCTCGAGCGTCAAGAGGGAATTTGAGATCTCCACAAGATTTATGAAATACAAATGGAAGAATGATAGTCTTCTTCCTGCATGTGGATACTTCCTCTGCTCCCAGACCAGAGCAGGAGGGCAGGATGTGTAGACTGGTACACTCTTCCATTGGCTGGAAGAGTGGGCTGAGCTCTGCAATAAACTGTCTGTGCTACAACACTGGCTTGAGGCTGAGGAACCAGAGGACTGGACATGCCTCTGTCAGCTCAGGTTACAGGTGGCAACCAAAGACAGACTATTTTGCAGTTCACTGGAAATTCTGTGGCACGACAGGAGGGTCAAGAACATTTTTCCTCACAAATTTGTTTTCCTGAGGATGGCATTTTGCATTCATACTGTAACGACTGACATGAAGTTACCATTACAAAACAATCTCTAAATTAAATCCTGCTGTGCTGGAAAATATATTTTTACATAGAAATCAGTTTGCCAGAAGGAGACAGAGGAAGAGTTGTGTAGGATATGCCCCCTTCCCACTGAACTCTTGAGACTGGAAGGCACATCTGAGGTCCTAGAGCCCAATCTTCTTTCACACAGGACCAGTTTCTAAGTTGTGAGCAGGTTGTGACTCACACCTCATCCAGTCCAGTGTTGAATGTTTCCAAGGGCAGAGATTCCAAGGACCTCTGAACCTCTTTCAGTGCTGAGCCTCTTTCACAGTGAGTAATTATCTTCTTTACATCCACCAGGAATTACTCTTGCTCCTTACTGCAATGTGTGCTCACTGATCTTTGTCCTTTCATTGTATACTTTCAAGAAGAGCTTGTCTTCACTATAATCCCTCCCTAGATCTGTTGTGGCTGCCCTCCTTAACCTTCTTTTTTCTAGGATGAACAACCCTGTGGTGATAGCATAGCACAGCACAGCTTGAGATTATAAACCTTGCGTGGAGTTAGCAGCTCAGGCTCAACACCAGGGTGTCACAAGCACTGGCATTGCAGCTTAGAGGTGCTCGTGGTGCAGTCTGCAGGCAGAGCAGGTTTACACCAGCCTGCAGCCTCTCAGGTCGGCAAAGCTGTGAGGATGCTACTGAGTTTCTCCTGAGTATTTAATCTGGTGGCAGTCACTAGAACAGAGCACAGTAATAACCAGCTTTATCTGCTGAGCAGCATTAGCAGGGAGTTAGAGTCTAAGCTGCTGGAACTGAGCCCAGACACTCAACTCCAGTAACACAGCTTCAGTTTAAAAGGATCCACCATGAATCTTCATAACACCAGAGAGAACAAAGAATCCATTATTATTACAGATCTGTATTCCTGTAGCAGTTGGATACCCCCCCCATCTTAGGTGAAAACCAAGCAAGCACAGAACAGGTTCATCCCTTGTCAAACACCTTGCAAATACTGTGTATTCTAAAAGATACTGCTGTAACTGAGAGCAAAAAATAAGATTTCAAATTCTTTGAAGAGAAAGGTCAACACGTTATGCAATATTAAAACAGGTGTGCCAAAAGTACCTTGACAACATTGCAAAACAAGTTATGATTACCAAAGAGATTAGTTAGGTATTTTTATTGTTAACAAAAAAGGTTATGACTGCTGCAGGACAAAGCTGAAAGCATCCCTCCTGACTTGTAATTGTTTCTAGCACAACAATTAGGCAGAATGTGTAATTCATCACCTTTTATTTCATGACAGACTAATTAGATTCCATCTAATCTTAAAACTTCAGTAGCAACAAATTATGTCTCTTGATTTTTCTGTTACGTCTTTAATCATATCTCTACTGGAGGATTTTCTTGGTATTAGAGGTGCTAGGCATGATTCTGATCACACATTTTATGTCCAATTACTTAGCTCAGTGGAAATACTTCCCTACTGTGCTCTGGTATTCTTGATAGAGTTTTGGGAACTTGAGACTTGCTAGTTTTCTGAACCTTTTGTCATATTCAAGGTGGAATTAAATTCTGAGGAATGGAGATAGGAAGATGTACTAGACTGTTGGCTGTTGTAGCTAACATTTTCCATGAAACTGCAGAAGAGAGAATGCACTGGTGTGGAAAAAAACCCACTATTTTTTCTGATCTGAATTTCATGTGGTAAAATGAAATAAGGGAACATAGTTTCTGAATCATCTGCCCTCTTTCTGAATCAGTCACTATGTATGTATTTGATGAATGTGCCAGGCAGTTCGCTGCCTAAGATAGCACAGCATCTCTCAGAGGAAAACCTTACAAGATTTTCTATTGGTCAACTATAGGGCAGGAGGAGCTCTGTGTAACTGCAGTAGCAACACTGGGGCATTCTGACAGGACTAACCTGACTTGCCTGAAGTGTGCTTTTGCACATATTAACACTTCTGGTTGGCAGCAAAGCACTATTAGGTCATTCTGTCAGCTTTAGCTGAAACAAAGACTGCGGTTTTGTCTCTGCAAGTTTAAAGAGAGCATCTCAGCCTATCATCTCTGCCAGCTTCCACTTGATTGATGGTGGGATAGACTCTGTATTTCAGGATGAGTGACAGCATAGGAAGTCATTACATGAATGGGTGCTTGCTCTAGGAGTTTGGTTGGAGGCTTAGTCACAGTGTGTTAATTCTGGCAGGCATGATTATTAACAGCAACACATCTTAAGAACTGGCTTCCTAGTTTAATACAGTGCCAAAACCATGAAGCAGCTGTGTCACACATAGTGGTTGTACACAGACCTAAAATACTTCATCCACTCTTTAACTGCAGAGCATCAAACTCAGCAACACATGAAAGGTACTTCATGTGAAGGTGTGGACCAAGCAACACCTCCATCCTGTGCACCTTCTCTCACTCATCCTTTCCCTTCTCCTCCCTGGTGTTCTGAATCAGTAAATTAATTTCACTTTAAAAATGCTGGAAATAAAATCTTCTGACATAATATTTCTAATGTAAATGCATAAAGCCAATAGTGAATACAAGTCCTAGAGACAGAAAAGCATTTCCATCATGCTTTCAGGTATCTGAACACCCATATGCATTTTCTTTCTCGGAAGCATATGTTTGCATACATGCAAAAAATCTTATCTTTCCCAGCTCTAGAGTTTCTATATTATTTCCCTATTTGTTGTATTATTACTACGCTGTTGTACCTGGGCTGGGCTCAGGGTTTCACTGCTCAGATTTCTTTGAGAAAACATCACTTTGTAAAGTTGGCATGCAGGTTTCCATCCTCAGCAGAACAGTGCATGTAGTAGTCAGCTGGAGATCACTGCTCACACCTCAAGCTTCATACAGAATTACCACGCCTGCAGAGATGAAATTTTGTCATTTTCAGTGCCCCAAAATAGTAAACAGGAGTGCCATTCTTAAATGGTGTTCTTCTCCTCCTGACAATGTTGTCTGCAAAAGTAGCATCATTTAAATGTAAAACTAGAAAGAAAGAAACACTTGGGAGATTAATACAACTACAGTTGCCTAAATATTCCCCAGGCAAATTAGCCAGATTGGGTCAAATTTTTTAGTAATTACTAAGAGATGCAGCCAGATATTTAAGACAAAAGGACATTATATATTTCTTCTGCTGAGACAGGAAGAATGCTCACCATAATCACTGACTTCTTTCCTCCTGGAACAGATTTCAGTGCACCTTCCCCACACTTTTACCAGAATTTCCTCCAGGTAGGAAGAGTAACATCTCAGAGCAGCACAATGAAACCTGACAGCATTCATTGCATCAGAACCTGTACTACAGGTTCTGCTACTAGTACTACAAGGAAAATACCTTATTGCCCCACTTTTTTGATGCACTGAATATCCAAAAGACTGACTGGGACGTTGGATTCCTGTTTGGTGAAAGGACACCCCCACCCTATTTCAGATACCAACACCTCACTTACATGCCAGCAACCCTTCCTCTCCTTGCTTATTTCCTGCAGCCTAGAGAAGCCTCCAAGGCCCTCAGAGAGATTGGTGTTATAATAGCTGTTGTCCCTGCCTCCAGAAGCAAACCTCAGGCTTAAACCTTTATTAATTTGTTCATCTGCTCAAAATGTGCTGCTCTGTTTATAGGATACAGGACACTGGGGAAATCAGTCCTAAATACTCCATTTTGCAAATATGGGCAGTTTATTTTATATTACTATGGAATCATATTCCAGAGCCTCTGTGAAGCCTTGTACTTGATTAGAGACTGATGTCTCCCAAGCAATTCCCCAGTGGGTTCTGTCCTAAAATTATTTTGAATCTTTTTGAATAATTTCAAGTTTTAAAGAGAATTTTAAAAATACTTTTTTGTCTTCAGTGTAAATGACAGACAACACTGACAAGTGATGAAGGGAGAGCAGTGTTTTGCTGTAACTCTGAGAACTCAGTGCCCCTCTGTATGATACACAGCATGATAAATGCTATGGCAGTAAAGTCAGTATGTCCCTTGCTCCCAGGCACATGTACTCCATCACAACACTTGCCTGTGAATGTATAACTTCCTGCAGGTTTGTCTAGGTAGATTTTAAGGTTATTAATGAATTAGCTTTGAAATCTTCTCAGGCTTGAGATTGTAGTCCAACTATTATGCTACCAATATCCACTAAAGAATGTTTAAATTGAGGTAACTTTTATAGACTTTATATGGTGAAATATTTAGAAGTGAAAGAGCTATACAAATACAGCTGATAGAGGTAATTTGACCTGATTTACAAATTGACACTTGTTGACATTAAGGAAAGGGGTCTGTTATTTCAAATCAGGAATACATTTATTCTGGGGCAAAAAATAGCAGCCCGGTCATCAAAGAATCACAGGAAAGACAGACTGGGAGGTTGCTACCTTAAATCTAATAAGAAAAGGGAAGAAATTTTGTGAGGAAATGGTAAAGACTGAAATCACTGGGTGCCTCTGGTCATGCACAGTTTAGTCACATAATGGAATAATCACATGTTAAAACTGGAAAGTGCCATTCGTTAAAGCAAAAGTGAGTTTGTGCAAGCTTGACAAATACTCCACATGTATACTCAAGGTTTTATTTTATACCTGAGCTAACATGAAGAGTCTGTTATGCAGAATAGATCTTGAGGGGTGGTTTAGTGGGGTTTTTTTCTCTTAGGGAATCTGATTTTTAAAAAAACAGAGGAAAAAACAAGAGGAAAATAAGCTTTCCTACAAAACACCACCATCCTTTTTAATCTATTAGCTAAACCAGAAAAAATGGAGTTTGGAAAATTTTACTGTACCAAACTGGTCTTGCTCTGACCCTTCAGCCTCATTAAAAATCTGAGGTGAAAGGAAGGGGGAAGAGAGTTTGTTGCACTTTTCTTGTCTTTTTCAGCTTGCTATAAATAAAATAAAATCCTTTATAGCCAAGCTTCCAGCTCTTGCTGGAATCTTCCAGCTCACTTGCAAGCACTCTGATTAGTTAGGGAAGATTCAGGCAAAGAACTGCCTTTTTTTCCTCAAATGTGTTTCTGCTAAGTCACTCAACCTCACTGTAGGAGAGTTTCAGGAAAGCTTAGTAAAATTTCTTTTCTTGTAAAATGAACAGCCTTAAATCAACCTGGACAACTCCTTTCCTCTTCAGCACTCAGATGTTTTGATTTTGTTAATGCATGGGCAGCACGTAAAAGAAAGTCTGCCATGCCCCATAGAATTTACTCTGTCCTATTTCCTTACACCAGGCACTGTGGTACTGTGGTAGATCATGCTGTTCTTCCCACACTGAAAGTTCTGGTATGGAAGCAGGACCCAGCCACCAATTTTTTAAAAATTCTCTAAAATTTATATGGGACATGGAAAAGAGTGCACCCACATTTGGTTTGCTGACTCTCTTGCCCGTGAAAGCCTTTATTTTACACCTGAATTTTAGAATTTTAGAAGTATCTGTGTACTATGTCTGCTTACTCTGCTTCCAGTAGAGTCTGACTCCTAGAATTTCTCACTCTTGGAAAAGTGCAATGGAGCTTTAAGATGAACTGAATATCCACTTCAGCTTGTGCATCAGAAATCTTAGACAAAGGCATAGTGCAACAAATCAAATGGAGATGAAAAGATTTTCTGTGTTCTTTGGCAGTTGCCACTGTTTTGAAGAATTCCAATTAGGTATTCTACAGTTGTGTATTTCTTAAATCAAAGTACCATATGCAATACTATCAGCTTTGATTAACTTCAAGGTTAACAGGCAGGTTACCAGAAAAGAAGTGTTTTCCAGACGTCTATCGTACTTCACCTTCTTTCCTGCCAATGTACTTGGCAGGGTAATGAAATGTTGAAGCTGGAAGCTTTCTGATCTTTTATTTCCAGGTAAACCAACAAATGAACTGCCTTGGACCTAAAGCCATCATAATTTTCTAGTTCCCAGCTCCAGGAAATTGAGCAATTTTATTTTGCTGAAAATTACAGTTGTTGGGAATGCATTCTGGAAAACTGACATGAAGGGTAATGAACATCCCAATTGCACCACGTCTCATTTCCATCTCCAGTAGGAATGTCTGTTCCTGAATAAGCCATCTGCAGGCCTGTGCATTGGGTTTGCATGGCCAGGTTTTGGTAGTGAGGGAGGCTACGGAAGAGGATTCTGAGAGACACAGCTAGAAGCTTTTCCCCTTCCAACATTGTCAGTGCCAATTGGCTCCAAAACCAAGTCACTGCTGGAAAAGACTGAGCCGACCAGCAGTGGTGGTGGCAGGTAGATGGTGTCTCCTAGGAGACAAGAGAGCTAGGAAGAGGAGGAAAAAACCTGTGCAATTTCAGCTGGAGAAAATAGTGAGAATATGTGAGAGCAACAACTCTGCAGACACCAGGGTCAGTGCAGGAGAAGAGGGAGGAGGTGCTCCAGGCACCAGAGAGAGATTCCCCTGCAGCCCGTGGTGCAGACCATGGTGAGGCAGCTGTGCCCCTGCAGCCCACAGAAGATCACATCTGCAGATATCCACCTGCAGCCCATGGAAGAAACCCATGCCAGAGCAGATGGATGCCCCGAGGAGACTGTGACCCCATGGGAAACCCGTGCTGGATCAGGCTCTTGGCAGGACCTGAGGACCCATGGAGAGAAGAGCCCAGGCTGGAGCAGGACTGCTGGCAGGACTTGTGACCCCAGGAGGGATCCATTCATGGAGCAGTCTGTTCCTGAAATACTGCACCCTGAGGAAGGGATCCACACTGGAGCAGTTCATGAAGGACTGCAGTGGGAAGGACTCATGCTGTAGGAGTTCCCAGAAGATTGTGCCCTGTGGGAGGAATCCCAAGCTGGAGAAGAAGAGTGTGAGGAGTCCACCCCCTGAGGAGGAAGGAGTGGCAGAGACAGCGTGTGATGAACTGTAGCCACCATTCCCTGTTCCCCCTGTGCTACTAGAGGAGAGGTAAAAAAATCAAGAGTGAAGTTAAGCCTGGGAAAGAGGGAGGGATGGTGGGAAAGTGTTTTAAGATTTGGTTTTACTTCTCATTATACTCTGATTTGATTGATAATAAATTAAGTCAATTTCCCCAAGATGATTCTGTGTCCTGTGGCAGTAACTGCTGAGTTATCTCTCCCTGTCTTTATCTCCTCCCATGAGCCTTTCATTATATTTTCTCTCCCCTGTCCAGCTGAGGGAGGGAGTGATAGAATGGCTTTGGTGGGCACCTGGCATCCAACGAGGGCTAACTCGCCACATCCTCTTGCATTTTAATGTTAAGTGTCAAGCTATGAGCTGTTTCCAACTACCCAACAGAATGCTAATGAGATAGAAAGGCTGTTTTCATGATGTCAAAAATATATCTAAAAGCCATTGGATTTAAAAAAAAAACACAACAGAAAACCCATAAGAAAAAGATCTTCATTTGAAGAGCAGTCCATTAAAAGCATGCTATAAGGGATCATTAACCATAAGGAAAAAGCATAATTAGCCAAAAGCAATTAGATCAAAACTCAGTTCAGAGTGATTGTTATGCAAATGTCCTGGACTGGAAATTATATTCAGGGCCACTGACCCTTGGATGCATTAAGTTTTAGAGGATATGAAAGAATCTGTGTTTCTTTCTTGGGCAGGATTTTGGGGGAAGTACAAGTTTTACCATAGAAATTAGTCAGTGGCCTCTGGATTCAACTGTGGTGTTTTAAAACTGTAATGCACATATTTTAAAAAGATAATAAGACAGTTTAACTGGGAAAGAACATCTCCTGCAGATGGCATGATACCAATTTACTTTTTTTTCAGAGTTCAATGTAATCACAAACCCAGTGGAGGGCCAATGGCTTTCCCAACACCTTGACGCCTGTAATGCTTATACAACCTGGATATACTCAAAAGGTCAAAATATTCTGACAGGTCTTTCCATAATTGAAACACCTTCCCAGATTGACTAAAAATTCACCATTTCTCTTTGAAAGCTGCATTCTTTCCTGCAGCAATTGTAAGTTTTGGTGGTCGCCTTTTTTATGTGTTGCCTGCTTTTAAGTATACCTCTTTTGAGAATATCCTAGGAGACACTGCCAAAAATTCTACTAACTTAGGTCATGGTTCATCAATCACATTTTTCTAATTCACCAGGCCAGACAGATTGTCAGGAAATTGGACTATTATGCTCTGTTCTTAATAAACCCATTTTATAATCTAGCAAATCAAAATTAATAACTTGAGCAGAATCTTTGCAGTTAGCAAAGTTCAGGAAAAAAGAAGAAAATAGAAAGTTATGGACCATCTGCCTTTTAAAAATGCATAATGTTGATTCTTTCCCAGTCTTCCGAGACTTTCCTTTTCCTCCATTAAATCTCCATAACTGGAGATCAGTGCTAGTGTTTTACAGACTACATTGGCTGCTTCTTTAAAATCCCTTATAAAATGCTTTTTAATATTGCTTTGCCAAGGAATTGTAGCACATCTCCATTAGCTAAATACACTTGAGTCTGCTCTTTAGCCTCTTGTGAACTTCTCTACCTTCTGTAACTACTTCATTAAAATTATCCTTGTGTCTTAAGTTTTTGTGAAGATTGAAGCAAAGAATTGAATCCTTTAACAATCTTTTCTTCCCCTCTTACCTGTTCTTTTCTTTTTAATAAGGCCCAGGGCACCCTGCAGTGGCAGAGGGAGCCCATCAGCTTTCCCAAAGACTGATATATGCAAAAAATGGCTTTTCAGAGAGGCTGGGTTTCAGCTGCCTCACTTAGAATAGGAGCCCACCTGGTGTAAATACACTCCCACACTGCAGAAATAACTGGAGAATTTTCAACACTGCATCATGCAAGCCATACTGTGTATGGAGTTACCATAGTTTCTTTCTGGCATCAGGCTCATGGGTTGTGCTTTCTGAACACAGAAGAAAATACCTCCAGAGTTAATTTATACAACATTTCTTTGTAAAACTGCAAAAAATATCACAGGAAAAATTTTCTAAGTTCTGAAAAACATTAAAATTTTAAAAATTAAGTTTTCTTCTTTCAGCAATGATACGTACACAATTTTTTATGAAATTGTCTTTTCAGAAAATACTTAAGGATTTTATTCCTAATTTATTTTTCCCTTTCCATACTGTTAGCCTTCTCTCCTCCTTTAGGAGGACAGGGGAAGGGAAATGGTCAGACAACAAACAGAAGGGTTGAATGAATCTAGCTTGCAGCAGATCGTGAGGGCAGAGGGGTTTTGTCCTCAGCTAGGGCAGAGTCTGCTGTCCTTGCCAAGAAAAAATTCCTGTTGATCTCCTTGCAGATCTCATGTATACCTTCTTTTTTACATATCAGCCCACCTAACAGAATGGAGGTTTTAAATCCTCTATCCATGCTGACAAAAAAAGACAATGTCTTCATATCTCTAACAAACCCTGAATAGCAAGTTGTATTTCCAAAAAAAGATTCCCTGGGGTAGAGCATGTTTTTCTTCCTTTTAAGACTAGGTAAATTGTGAGTACACAACTAACATGGTTTTCCTTTTTTCAGTCTTGTTGAAGTTTTTAGTGTTGTTGTGGTTTAGATCAGTCAGCTGCTCTGCATTTTGCATCACCTTTCTGAACAGCTGTCACCACCCTTATACACCTTAGCCTACAAAGCTTTTTAAAATGAGGCAGTAATTTTGTTCACTATGGAAACATTTAAAAGACACACGATGTAACAACAAAAGGAAACAGCAGTTTCATAACATGCACCATAATGAGTCTATCCTATGTCAGGCAGTACAGTCTGTACAGTAAGAACTTCTTTCCTTTCTTTTAGTTCTGGTTTTAACTTTTTCATCTGAATCCAGTGAATTCTGACACCAGAAAGCTGGCATCAATGAATGCATTTGGACCAATCTGCCAGTGCAACGTGTGCTGCAAGAGCAGCACAGAGAGACATGACAGAGAGAATAATGGAATCAGTTAGGTTAGAATAGAACTTTAAGATCACTCAGCCCAACCATTAACTCAGCCGAGTTAATGGTGCCGAGTCCATCCCTAAATCATGTCCCCAAATGCCACATATGCATGTCTTTTAAATGCCCCCAGGGATGGTGACTCCACTCCTTCTTTAGGTAGCCTATTCTGGTGCTTGATCATCCTTTCAATGAAGAAATTTTTCCTAATACCCAATCTAATCCTCTCCTGCTCAACTTGTGGCCATTTTCTCTCATCCTGTAACTTGTTATCTGAGAGAATAGATCAACCCCCATCTCACTACGGCCTGCTTTCAGGTATTTGTAGAGAGCAATAATGTTTCCCCTAAGCCTCCTTTTCTCCAGGCTAAACAAGCCCAGATCCCTCAGCTGCTCCTCATAAGACTTGTGCTCCAGACCCTTCACCAGCTTTGCTGACCTTCTCTGGACATGGTCTAAGCAGGCAGCTGATAGCTGACAGAGCAAAACAAAGTCAGCTCCCTTTCAGCTGAACTGGACAGGGACAAGAATGAAAAATAGGGAGGGTCTAACAGTGTACCTTCTGAGAAATCACTCTGCCTTAAGGTTTGTTTAACAAGTTGGTTTCATTGGGCTGGCCAAATTGGGTTTAGCTGGGAGTGCTGTTTATTTGATCTGCTGAGCAGGCAGCACTCTGGTCCTTCAGCTCTCTGGCCCTGCCTATCTACTGGAATTGCAGCCAGCACACACTGAAGGAACCTCATCCCCAGGTATTGAGACTGTTTAGGGCTGGCCTGACACAGAAAGATGTTTAAAAGACAAATGTGATTATTTGCAATGGAGGAACTGTGAATTGGACAGTGAATGAAAAGCAAAGTATTTTCAAGCTCTGTATTTTGTAACAGCATAGTCATTTCTGTTGTACACCTCTGTACATCAGAGAGTACACTGACTGTGACCACAGTCCATGGAGAAGCTGTCTGTGTTCATGCATGTAGAACTGGAAAAATTGCCTGTGGAAAAAAATATCGTTTTCCTGGAGCAGCAGGTAATCAGCATTCAGCAACAGCCTTGTCTCAGCATGAATCCTGATAGGAAGCAGAGAAATAAGATAATTGAAAAGGAAAACGTTTCAGCACTCATGACGACTTCTGCCAGTCTCTCTGAACTAAATCTCAACAACTGACTGGCAGACAGTGTCTGCCAATGTCTCTCTGTCAATGGAATAGGTTGGGCCTGACCCTCTTCAGAAATTGAGACACATTAAACAAAAGACAACAAGACTTATCCTCATTTCATCTCACAGCTATTAATTTTACAGTATGACTCCTCCAAATAACAGATGCGTAGCCAGAGCTATGCCCAGATTCCAAGTGATGGGAGACCAATTTCCACCACCTTGACTCCTCTAATTACACTGACAAGCCTCCTGAAATCTCTGCTGTGGCTCTTCATCTGAAACAAAAATGCAGATGATTCTCAATAACGTCTGCTGAGCTGAGAGGAATGAGAGGATTAATTAGTTGCAGTTCATGAAACAATGAGATGAAAATCCATGAGTAACTACAAAGTGTAATTGGCAATAATGATGCAATCACCTCAGTGCAAGGAGGACGGGATTGGGCCCAGATATTTTACACCTGTAACTAAATACATCACTTGCACTGAGACCGTGGACAGGGAGAAGTCCAGATCACCAGCTGGCTCTTCCACTTTGCTGGAAGCAGCTGCCTGCTTCTCCTCGAGGCTGCCATGCAGGCAGAGCGACTGCTCAGCAGAGGGGCATCTCCTCTCCATCTCCAGAGGCCAAATGATCTCCATGGGTCTTAGCAAAGGACTTTACTGGGGCACTCCTCAGCTCACTGGTGGGGGCTATGGCTAACTCTGGTCTCAGGCTCTGTGAGGTGCCCTGTGGAGGAGGGGTTGTGCAGCAGATAGTGCAGTTTTAAGCCTTCCAGCCTCACCCCACACCCTGGCCCCAGGTGTGGAACAGGCTGTCGGTCTCTGGATGGTGGGGCAGCCACACAGCAGAGCCTGCCACCCTTCCAGGCACTCTCAGCTACCACACATCACCCAGGGACAAAGGGTTATTCATTACTAATACTGGTTTTCCTGGCTACAAAATGTCTTCCGTAATTTTACTGTTGGTGATCGAATGTAGCCACACACATTCATCAGACAGCTGCAAACTTAATTAGTTCTGAGGATGAATCAAATTAACGAATTTAAGGACACTTGTAATGCACAAATTTTTGTCCTAATAAACTCTATGAAGAAAGCTTTAATAGGCCTTTATAAAAAGAAGGAAAAAGAAAAACAAAACGAACAACCCTTCTTTTTTTATAAATTTTCACAGATATGTAGAATGCAAGAATAAATATCAGATATGCAATAAGCATAAACCTTGCAAAATCTAAAGTAAAGTGCAAGAATCGATATGTTTAGGGAAACCAACCTGCTGGGCATTATTTCAAACAGTTTATGAGTGTTTTTAAACATAATTACTACAAAAATATTAAAGCACAATTTTAAACGCTGTTTATGGAGTGCCTAAAGGCAGAAGCAAGAATATTCATGCTCTTGAAGAAGCTTCACACGTTTATTCTTGAAGTATGATACTCAGCTGAGGGAGACAGTAGAGAATCCATTCCATTTAGAGTAGTATTGGATGCCAGGGCAGAAGCAAAAACATAAGGAAGGTGCTTTTCTTTTCAGTTGCCAGTTGTGACACCTGCCTGAGCTGCCATCTGCAGCTGGGAGTACAGAGCTGCTAACTAGCTCAGGTAACTGCAAATCCACCACTTTTCTTAGTGAGGCTCTGACTAGAGATTCAAACTTGCAAAAATCATGGGGTTTTTAATTAAGAGAGATGACATTGCTGTGCTCAGAGTGAGAATGGAAGAGGCCCTAAGCACTGGCAACAGAGAAACTTGCATTAGACTTTTGTAAGGCATAGAGAGCTCCTCCAAATGATATGATTTTCTCTCTTAGTTTAATAATCTCACAAATTTTATTTTGCAAGAAGAAATGTATGGTGATTGCCAAGTAATATATGCCACAAGCTTTAAGAGAAATGTTTGTGGCTTTTAACTGATTTTTTTATTAGGCTAAAAACTGTTTATGAATCTGTGGATGTGTCTAGGAAACCATCCACTATAATAATAGTGTCAGAGAAGAAATTTCTTATTTACAAGTGATAACAATTTAGAGCTCTATCTTGCTAGAGCTCACATGAAATCCAAAGTTAAACTCATTTGACATGGAATTGAGAAATGGGGTGAGACTAATTAAAGAATGATAAAGAGGCAAATCCACAAGATTGAGTGAACTTAATATTTGTCTTCATTTATATAGTGCTCAATTTCTTTGCATCAGGCAAAGATATGGTTCCATCTCTCAATATGAATATGCATGGATTTTGTAATCCTCAAATGTCTGTGGCCAGTATTGAAGAGTGAAATTTAAACCAGTCTGTGGCCCTTTAGAAGGGCATTAAGAAGAAATGGATGTTAGAATCAATTGTTACATTTCACAGAAGGAGTATTTCACCAGCTTTGCTGACCTTCTCTGGACATGATCTAAGTAGGGAGCTGACTTTCAATTAGTCTTTGGGATTGGCATAGCCTTTAATTCTTCCCATGAAAAGACACTTGGCCCACATGTTTTCAAGGAGCTCTCAGTCAACTTCTTGAACTTTATCAATGCAGTTTCTGGAGCAAGGAGGGGATTTGTCTTGCATAATTTGAACTGTTCAAAAAATCTGTAATTCAAGCCCCAATAACAACTAGAATTCTATGAACATGCCAGGAAAAAATCTCCTTCTGTCTCAGGTAGGTTGTTTCCAATGATGAGTTTGTTTTACTCCAGAAACTATTGTTGAGAACAGCTGATCTGTGCATTTGTCTTTTTATTTCATTACATTAACTCACAAAAGCCACATATCAACTATGTATACCAAGGAGAGTTGTTCTTAAGTGAATGTGACTTTTCACACTCTGTGAGATGGGTCTACTACCCCATTTCCTTACATCAGCATGTGATTGGTTCAATTATCACAGAATCATTGAATCCAAGAATGATTTGGGTTGGAATGGACCCTACAGATCACCTACTTTAACTTCCTACCATGGCATCCACTAGATCAGGTTACCTAGAGCCCCATCCAACCTGGTCTTGAGCACTTCCAGGGACAGGGCATCCACAGCTTCTCAGGGCAACCTCTTTAGTGTCTTACTACCTTCTGAGTAAATAATTTCTTCCTAACATCTAATCTAAATCTCTCCTCTTTTTGTTCATAAGCATTTTCCTATCACTATCTGTCCACGTAAAACACGGTGCAAGATTTATGCTACACTTGACAGGTGTCAGTTCTGGCCTTTGATTTTCTTCTGTGCAGGTGATACCACCTGAGGCAGCAATTCCCTGTGCATCACTACACAATGAGACACAGGGAGGACAACAGGCATGCTGGATTAGATCCAAGTGTTCTCATCATTTTGCCCTAGACTTAGCCTCTCATTGAAGAGACATATTGCCTAATTTTAGGCTCAACCTATGATACACAGGTTCTAAAACTTTAGAAACAGTAATCTGAGACTTTACAGAGCACAAGGAAATCTGGCATAAGATTGGGTGGCTGGTTAAGGGACAATGTGATGATGTGACTTAGAAAAATATGTGTAGGACTCATAGAAAGGCATTGAAAATTTAGAAACTATTAGAAAAAACACTAACTCGTTACAATTTGTAGCAGGTACAAATAAAGGTTTAGAATCCAAAATCCCTTAGTGTTAGTAAGATGATGGTTTAAATAAACTATAATAGACTGTTATGTCTTTATTATAGAAATAGAGAGAAAAACAGCTTCAACTCTGTGAGTTATTGATTCATAATTAGACATAATCATGGAAATTTCTAACATCCTTTCTTAACAAAGGGGCCAACAAGCATTCTGCTGTTGCTCTGCAGTATGAATAAAAAAGCAATGCCTTCTTCCCATATCTTGCAAGCCAGCCAGATTTTCATTTTAATTATTTGTATTTCTACTCATAGATCTCACTGATCAGAAGAATCCCTGTGGTCCTGTTTGTCATATAGGGATATAAGAAAAATGCTATCACAGTACACATAGCATCCCCTGTGCACCCAGTTACTGTTTGGATTGAGAAGTTGGACATAACTTACAGAGTTTGCCAAGTATAAATTATTACATAAAATCTAAAAATCCATATAAATGTAGGCATATAGCCATATAACAATTTCCTAAGGAGTCCCCCTCTCCCTGCCTCTTAGCCTAGGCAGTAATCAATTGTAGCTTGTGAACAGTATGATTTGGCTGAGAGGAATTTCCAAAAAACTTTTAAACTTATCCTTCACATGTGTGGAAATCTTCTATACAAAAACTTTCTTCAAAATATCTCATGGGGAAGCAACACAATTACAAGTGAAAAAAAAATCTTTGTGTCTGTAAAACAAGCACAAGAGATAGTCCACACACCAAATATAATGGTAGATGACACCACTCAGAAATTTACAGGCAAAATTCTCTCTTGGGGAACTATGATTGAGCTGGAATTTGGGGAAAACCTTGTGGTTTATAAGGAAAGCTTCACAACAAAAAACACAAATTACAGAGGATATTTTTACACTATAGGTAAATAGGAAAAGAACATACTTGTTCTACACTAGCAGCATTGAGTCAACTTTGTAGTTAGATCTTCAGCTGGTGTGTGTCAGTTCACTCATGCAGATGGAACAAACCCTGGCTGTTTGCACAAGCTGATTCAGCTGCTTCAAAACAGACATTTATTGGAGTATGTACTGAACAGGACAGGGTGAGTTCAGCTTGTTGTCACATTAGAGTAAATGATGCTTTACAGGACAGAACTACTGGTAAGAACATCCCTGGTGCAGTGACACTCAGCCAGTCACCCAGGCACAAATAGGCAGCAGTACCCTGCTGTCAAGCCTACCAGAAACAAAGCCAAGTTACTTGTTTCCATGAAAAAAGTGGAAACCATGTGCACGATAAAATCTTTCACAGCTTCCATTTTAGGATTACAGTAAGTTTCTTTAGTAAGAATGCACAATGCTTGAAAAAGATCCTGCCTTCTAGTGGAAGACAGATTTTATCAAAAGATACATTTTGAAAACTAATTGAAAAACATGAAACACTTGATCATTAGATTGTTTATTAAAAAATTATTACAACAGGAATATCATTGTCTGACTTCTATTTCTAACTTTTAAATGTCTGATTTGTGGAGTTTCACATGTTCTCAACAGAAAATTACTCATTTTCCCATAAAAAAGCATATATGCCATGTGTACATGTATTCTCAAACTATCCATATAAGTCCTGTAATTGTACATGCAACATCCTCTGAGTATTGTGACATCCTATCCTTAAGAGGAAAGGAACACCCAAGATTCATAGATTCCCATCATTGAAAAGAAACAACAAAAGTCAGAGGGTCTGCAAAAAGTGAAAATTTTATTTGGGAGAGAGAAAATGAATGAATGAATTATGAGTCCTGGCTCCAGCATCATCCTAGTTTTTTTCACAGCATGTTCTTACCAACAAACTTTGGTTGGCTTCACAACCATCCAGCTACAGATGTTTGAGACATATACATTAGCACCTTATCTTCTGGGCTTCTACAAGTATCTGAACTTATTTAAAAAAAAAACCAAAACAAAACAAAAAACCTTTTTTTTCACACATCTTTCATCATGCATATGTTTATTTTTGCTTGTCCAGTCCAGATTTTTCAATCTGTCCATCAAGCTTATAAAACGTAGAACTAGAAATACACCACATCAACCATGCTTGATTCATTCAACAATTCAAATTCTGAAACTACCCATGTTTTTCCATGACCCATCAGATAAAGTATTGTTCACATCCAATCTGTTTCCAAATAACAAAATTGGATTTTCCAAATCCAATCTTCCTAAGGAGAACTACCAACACCTACAAACAGATTTCCAGTTTCTCACTTCTGTACAGGAATCAGCACCCGCCATTCTCCTCATTTTTAGCTCCCACCTTTCCCTTAATACACTCAATAAGGTAATTTGCATTAAATTACCCATTGCAAAGCATTACTCATTATAATTAAGAGAAATTACATGAAGAAATAGAACACATGCATTACAAAAGGTCTATTTGTCTATACATTTACTAACTGGTGCAAAGCATTATTTCAAAAGTTATGTTCCAGACAGGTTTTAGCAACTTGTTTTGACTGAAGGAACTTTTAAAGCCTTCTAGGTAATCCTACTATGAAATGGTCAGCATGTCCTAATTTTTCTCAGAACAGACCCCACAGATTGGGTCCAGTGTGTTCTGGCCATTATGAACAGATGCAAAGCATGCTTACTGCAAAAGTGACATCAATGAGTGTCACCCCTAGCCTCAAGCATTTTGGTATCCTCAGGAATTATCTTGGCAGGATGGGCTGTTTGCATTAGATAACATGAAATCCAGAACTGCTGGGTGCAGTACTCAAGGTAGGGCCTCAAGAGAGTGGAGTAGAGGGAGAAAATCACCTCTCTTCACTTGTTGGCCACACTGCTTCTGATGCAGGCCAGGATGTGACTGGCCTCCTGGGCCACAAGCAAATCATAGGACCTTTCAAAATAATAATTTCAGCCCAAACTGCAGCCCACCACTCCAGATTTAATCAGAAGCCAGAAATCTGACTGGACAAAATATTGTCCTTAGTAAAGCAAACAGATTTGGCATCTCAGAGGCTGAGCAGAGGAATTAAGGCTGATGATCACGAGAACACACTAAGATTCTGTTAAGCATAGTATAAAAGCACCAGCATGAGCAAAGTCAGTTTAATCTTTCATCACCATTTTTTTTAGCACCAGCCCAGACTAGAAGAGCACTGCAGGCCTGGAGACAGTACAGGACACTGTCATGATAGAGGTGGCAACAGATAAATAGACTGCCTGGCACGGGCAGTTCTCTTGCTAGAAAAACTGTGGTGTTACCACTCATTTTCCTGCTTAAATTATGAAGACATAAAGTTTTCTCCTGCATGTGCTACTTAGCCAGGAGCAGCTGACAAGTGAAAATTAACCCCCAGAACCCCCTAGCACTCCAGCCATATTAGAAAAGGGGCTGGAGGAGAAAATACCATCATTTCCAGTTACAAATCCTCAGATTTGTCCTCTTTTATCTGCTGCCATTACCTTCCTAGACATTTACATTCCCACTTTTCTGTGTCTGTACCCCTAAAGCAATTAAGAGTACAAGCTCGTCTGCATTCTAGTGACATTTATTTCCTCAACAAAATATATTCCATTTACTTTAAAATGCAAGGAAACAGGTATACATCTTATACCTGTGATGCTAGGCTGCCCCAAGGATTCAAGACTGGTTTATATCACCAGTATTTCAAATAGCAAATGGAGATTCAATATAGGTACAAATTATGAATATTGAAATATTAGAAGTCACTTTCTTACTTTGTCACAGCCCAGGCTGGATCTGTAACTGCAAGCTTATATTAGATGTCATGTTTATCAGTACAATAATTATATAGCAGGCTTGCTTTTTAATTATTAAATCTATAAACACTGAATTACCGATGTATCTGTCATGTAGCATCTAATTTCAGCAAGTTTTAATGGAAACCATGTAGATGCTTGAGATTGCTGCATCCTTGGTACCTACATCTCAGCACATATGCCACTATTTTAGCACCTGCCTACGATTCCACACTCGACAGCTACATGTATGTCAATTAGCTGCAAATTCCACTAAATTAGTACAAGCTGCAGACCTTCGATCAGCCTGAAGAACATTAGGTCTCAAAATGCAGAAGCTTCAATGTAACAGACAACTTCTATGTTTAAAAATTTCATTTGCAGAAGAATTACATTGTCCAGAAATATGCAAAATTTTTGAGAGTACATTGTGAGTTGTACAGTATATTTTCACTACACTCCTCCATTACTATAATGAACTCTCTTAGGACTTGGATAACTGTTTAATGTATCAGTGTATTCACCATATTAAAGAAGATACATGAATCATCTAAATCATAAACCTTTTAAAAACCTTTGCTTTCAACTGATTGTTACATACCTTTATGGAGACTCTGACATACTGCTTAAGATTGGCAGGATTATCAGGTATATCAGAAGAATAAGCAATGTACAGAAGACAAGTAAAGGAGAGGTTTTGGTCAAGTTCAAGAAAGATACTTTTAAATTAGGTCACAGAGTCATAAAACCCTGTGCTCCCATGGATCTTTTAAGAAGTGCAGAATGATTGGAGCCTGTAGGCACAGATGAGGTAAACCTGCATGCTGTCAGAGACAGTCCATCCCACACACCAGCACCAGGAACAGGCAGGGAAGTAGAACTTAGATGCATTCAGCATCTTTCATGTCTTGGCTCAGAGTATCTCTACATGCAACAGAGAACCTTGTCAGCATGCAGATGTTTTTGGTAAAAAGAAGTCAATAAAGGATAATTCACTATAATAATAAAGAAAGCTTACAATAGAAAGTTAAAAGTAAATTTTCTGCTTCTTATGAAATAAATTGCTAAGAGCTGTTGAATAGGAAGCCTGGAGCATAAATGAGTTAGAAGAATCATGACTTCCTGAGACTGTGTAATCTAAATCAAGTGGATTGCGTGCTGTCCTTCCTGTGAATCATATGTGTTCCATCATTTGTCTCTTCTGTAGAACCCTTTGCTTATCTCTGCAGCCAAATTAATTCTTGCTTGTAAAACAGAAAGAATATTTGCAGGGAGTGCTTAACTATTCTCAGTTTATTTATGTGATATGCTTACTGCAGCAGAGCCTTAAAGGATTCTGAGTTCCTAGAGGCTACAAAGAAGGGGAAATGTGCTCTCAGAAAGTAATTAGATAAGGCTATGACAAAGCCAATAAAACTATACTTTCATCTTTCCTTTCATTTCTAAAGGAATTGCTACGAGTGAAATTTTTCTGCTGAGAATAGAAAGTTTTTCCTACAAATTGTTTCTGACAGGCTAAGTGCATCTATTTTCAGATTCTGTAAAACTTAGTCCAAATGAATGCTTATAAGCAGCAAATTAATTCCACTGATTTTTTTTTTTATGCCTCAAGGGACTATTACAACCTCTACTTTGTATTCTGCAAAATAACAAGCCAGTGAGTCAATGCATTGCTAAAATAGAGGAAGAAGTGAAATAAATCAGAAAATCACAGACTAAGCTTTAAAAGTTCATGTCATGGATTTTACTCCTCCCTTCATTCAAGAAAGCACAATATAGTAAAAAGAGTGAAAACATTAAAACACTATTACAATATTATGGTTCAGGAAAAAAACCCTTGATTCCTGCTGGTGTCGACTCCAAAGCAATTCAGTGAGCCACATTCCAATCATTTCTCCCCGCTTAAAACCTTAGAACAGACCTTTGGCAGCACTTTTTTAAAACAACATGGCATTATTTTGTTCATTTATTCTTGTGTACATACTTAGAGCTCACCATATCAGCTCAGTTTAGTGGTGCTGACTTGTACAAGGTGAAGACAATTCCTCTCCAACTCTCTTGCTAAATCATAGCAAAATATTTTTAATGCTATCTAATTGCTACTGCCCCAGTATTTTGGTAGCTGCCTATTGTTTTTTAACTGAGTCTTATATAACGCATATCTTACAAAAAGTACACATAAATGGGCATGCCTTCTATTGTGGTCAGGAACCAATACAGGCTGCCTATAGATCTAAGTAGAAACAATGCTCTAGTGCAGCATAAGCCTTTCATTGAAAATGTTTATGTCATCTTCAGGGTAATCCATCCTCCCTGCGTCACAGACTACCTTGGCTGTCATGCAGATGGGATCATTATATGCATCCCAATGGATTAAATGCTTCAACTCCTGTCCTTCCCTAGGGCTGCCTAAAGTACATGGGTGAGGAAGATCTAAGTTCCCTAAGGAGAGGAATTCCAGTTTTAGGTAGTTTTAGGGCCAAATTTCCTCATGGGGTCCTACACCTATTGAGTGTATCCAAAGCTGTTTTTTCTGGTCTTTCTACTTTCAGAAACCAAGGAGCACCCAGTGCAATTACAAAAGCCAAGAACAAAGCCTTCCCACTGATCCGGATCACAGATGACAGTAGGAGAACATAAACATAGCCCTATCCCATAGCTTGAACCCGTAGCCTCTACCAGAAAAGTGTAGGCTCTCTCTGTGCAAACTTTGCTGCAAATCATCTCACCATAAGCACCATACCAAAGCCTGGGGACAGAAATATTCAAGAGGGGGAAGCCAACAGGCTAAGCACCAGGCAAAGCAAGAATCATTTCCAAATTTAATTATGACTACACCGGTGGTCTGGGCTTGGTAGTTTGACATTGCTCAAGTTCTCATCAGTAAGGGAAATATTTGCCATGATTTCCCATATTGAAGAGTTTCATTGTGCATAGAAATCATGAAACTAGCCAGCTAAACATTCCACAGAACAGTAGTTTGCTGGCCTGTAATGCTATTGTAAGGCATATTGCGATTGTGTATTGTAAAATATTCCAAAGCAATTATGGCAAAGTCTGAAAAGCAGCAGATAAGAACAACTGATACTATTATTCCTGTACTGGGATGAAAGGGATTAAAATGGTATTCATCAGGCTGTAACAGAAGCCTGTTGAACTTGGGATGACTAGAGGCTGTCTCACACTATTGATCTGTCCTGCTTTACCTCTGTAATCCTTTTCCACGTTTAAAAAGAACTAGAGGTGTACTTCTTCCCAAGATGCATGGCAGCTTTGTAGGACCTGAACACCTGGAAAGCCCTGGGTTTTTATCCATGCAGCAGTGATCACGATAAATGAACTAGTCAAATGAGAATGCGAAAAAATGAGGGCAGCTTTCCTGAAAGGTCTGAAGCAGAATGGAAGAGCTTTTTTCATCTGAACAACGTTCAAATAGGGATCTGAAAGCATTTCTTTCAATATTCACTCTTATAAATATTTCTGCTACTCAAAAATAAAAGTCAATCATAAATGTGGTCATCTGTGCTAAAATAAGGGAATCTCAATTTCATATTCTGCCCAGATGAAATGTATGTGTTCTTCCTTAACAAGCCTTGACAGGAACACACAGCCGACGTGTTCTTTGCCAGTCCTCTCGTACCCTTGCCATAAACCTTACTGACTCGACCTCTAATCAATACAAATTATGAAGTCAATAGTGTAAGTCTGGCATTAAGACTATTTGTGTCTTCATGCAGATTCTTGCCCTTCACGTGCAGTTAGAAACAGCACACTGACTACTAATCCTCAAACAGCTTTGAAGTGCCTGCAGCAAATCACAGCACTGCTTAGCTTTACAAATAAAGCATCTGTTTAAAGTGGGCAAAATAAAAAAAGGCATTAAATGGGTGCAATTTTTCTTTTACATCAAGAGTAGATTTGCACATAGTAATGAATTACTGAGATTTAGCATCTTGTATCCTAAGTTGAGGGTCTTCTGTGAAGAGTAACCTCTATCCAATTTGATTTACATTATATTCCCTTCTATGCTCATAGATTTTCCCACCTATAATTAGCCACAGCTTTCAAGACTGCCTGTACCAGTGCATGTATAATAGTTCCAGTTTCAGAGCAGTGTGACACCTTCCATTAATGTTTGTGGTCAAATTTCTAGTAATTTAAAAAAATACATATAACAAGGACTAAAAAGTCACAATCACTATGTCCATGCATTGTAAAAAAACAATTTAAAACAAATTAACCTCCATGGTGTGCAGGTCAGGGTTTTTTCTCTGGAAATCATTGCATTCTAAAATTTAACAAAATCAGTTTCTCCAATAAACAATATTAGGAGAGACATGTGAATTATTCAACCTTTTCCTTTTCAGAAGAATGGTTCATCAGTGTTTTAAATCAGGTACTTCAGAGGTATCTCAGATTACATACACAAAGAAATACAAGTTGAATACCAGGAGTTTTGTCCAAGGTCATACTCAAAGTCTGAAGTCGAACATGAGCACCCAGACCAAAGCCTTCATGATTTAAATTGAATGTACTGCAGACAATTCAGAAATGTTGGACAAATGTTTGAAGAGATATCTTGAAATGTCTAGGGAGAACTAAGCTCTGTTTCTGCAACAGCTTAATCCCAAGGAACTCCTGGGGAAGAGGCAATTTTCTACATCTCTGCTCACATTCATAATATTTATCTGTGTTATCTATTATGCTCAGAGCATGCTTTCTCCTGAAGCTGTCAAACCCATGCATCAGTGAAGAGGTCACATGAGAACAATCATGTCCTCTGTATGTATTATAATTTATTTTTATGGAACTATATAATAATAAAAGCAATATCAGTTACCCAACCTTGGAAATTCACAAGCACCAACAGCACTACAAAGCTCCCATTACTTTTTTTAAAGGTCTTGCAAATGTCATTCTAAAACAGCACAGGAACAAAACACTGCAGACAGAACTTTTAACATGGGAAGTAGATTAATTATAATGTTACCTGTGTTTTATTGTTCCTTTTTAGTAAAAATATTCAGTTGCTAATAAACAAATAGATTAAAGTGGGCTTAAATTGAATGCTATGGTGTGGTTATGTTAATATGTTTTAGGAAAGTGATAGCCCCTTAATGTACAGGGAAAGACAGATTAAAGAAAACTGCAGGAGCTTGGGAAACCTTTATTCTTACAGAGGCATTTTCATGGAGTCTCAAAGCATAGGCAGCCTCCAAGCAAGAGTTTCCATAGTCATATTTCTGGGTTTAGCCAGAATTGTAAAAGTCCCATTTAAAGTGCCCAAGTCATTTTCTGACTTTAGCTAAGAATATAAAGCTTGGACATTACTTAATGTCCCCTTAAACTACAACAGATTGAACTCTCTCAAATTTCAGGAAGGGGGTTATTAAATTTCAGGTATCCTATGTGTCAGCTTTGAACATGACTACAAGTGCTAGTATAAAGTCAAGGCAAGAGGGATATTGCTCAGCTTTTCCTAGAAAAATCTGTTGTGAATAGAGGTAAAGTAAGGAAAAAGAGCTTCTGTCAGCTGTCTTCATGTTGGTCTGAAATACATGGGGCACGACTCCAAAAAATGCCAGTGTTACCACTTGCTTTCCTGCTATGGGGCCAGACCATGACACCCTCCCTGAGACCTCACTGCCATGCATGTGAGTGCAGGACCAAAGTGAGGACACTGACATGGCTCGCTGATCAACATATCTGCTAGAGCAGATATGTAAAATGTCCCACATACAAGGTTTGACATATCACACAATTTAATGGCAATGACCTCAGGTGCAGCTTTCTTCTACCACAGTCAGGAAAAAAAGGAAAAAGTCTAGAAAAGGCCAATCCTTTTATTTGGTTGGTTTTTTCTCCTCTCACAAGGGTATTGTCTTAACCAGTATTAGAGAGATCATCTGAAGCTGTTCTTGGCAAATGGAAGTTACCACAAAAATATGATGATGAAAGCTCAGCAAAATCCTCCAGATATATTCTCAGGCCCTTGTTTGAGATAATACCTTTCCACTGTTGGTCATTTCTCACTTTCTCTCTACTTCCAGTGAGCTTTTGTTTGCAAAGGGAAATCTCTTGTTTCCTGCTTGATCACTGTGAACTGCAGCTGGCTCTTGCTCCACTGGCAGCAGCTCACAATGAAGTGGCAGCACAGCTTTACATGTTTGACTTGAGGGAAATGTGGGATATGTGAAAAAAAAGGCACCTGGAGAATTTAACACATCTCAGCAAACAGCTAAATCTCACAGTTCACATAGCACTTAAATCCACTGAATTTGAACTCACTGCTGGGTACCAACACCAAATAGTGACCTTGTAGTTGCATTTCTTTCTTTCAATAAAGAGAGTATCTAAATTCAGCTTGCCATTGTCCCTACAGCTTCCTATAAGCTGCTTATTCTCACTGTAGCCCATCACTTGGTTCTACATAAAGTCTTCTCAGTGTCTTCTCAGTTTCTACAATCTAGGACACCTCCAAAGAGGCTACGTGTTCATTCACCAGGAGTTCATTCAGGGAGAATTTTAAGCCTCCTGCATAAGACTAATAATATTCATGACATTTTAATTTTACCAATATTTGTTCCATTCATTAAGCAAATGCAGCAGCAATCAGGCTTCACATCAAAAGCCTCAACTCTAGCACTTTCCTGGTGGCCAGCGCTGCAGCGTGTGACCGGCCTCAAGAGACAGTAACAAAGATACTGACCGGACATGGATCTGCTTTTCCCCAGTTTTCACTTGCCACTCTAAATGAAAATCACTTCAAGGTTGTTGTAGCTTATTTAATTCTTTCTGTTACACAAATTCTATTCCTACTACTCTACTCAGCTCCCCTCTTGTCATATTTCCAGCACCAGATCTTGTGTAAAAATGGATAACTGTGTCAGCCTTCTTTCTGATATCAAAATAAGATAATAAAAACAGATATAGGAATCTTAAAGACCAAGTAAATAAAACTGCATCCTTGTTGATAAAAATAAACTCAGCAAAGATCCATTAAACATCATTTTGAAATCACCTGAGCAGTCATTTCCAATTGTTCTTATTTGCAGTGTTTGGAAATCGATGTTGGGATAGATGAAAGCTTGTCAGGAAGGTTTCATAAATATGTATGTCTAGCAGAAGGCTCGCTGAATGTAGAAGCTAAAACAGAAATTGAGATGGAAGCAAGTTTTGATATAGAAGGATAAGAGATGTTTTAAGAATTGCTGAACAAACCGAAGGGACAAAAGTTAAGTATAGTTGGAAGGTGGTTTTAGGGTTAGAGCAAAGAACATGTTTGACTACAAACAAAAGAGATCCAGAAAAATATCTTAGGAAAGCAGAAGATCGCTTAGACAAATAAACAGGTCAAAGTAACATGTAGGGGAAAAGTCTAAGAATTTTCCAATGCAAGAAAGTATAGAATTAACTTGAAGTTTCAGATTTAACATACTAACTCAAAGTGATTGGATAATAAAGAGTATAATATGGTAATGATAGTAACTGTCATAGGCTATAGGTAATGGTAAAGGTGTTGTGCATGATGCTGATTGGTTTTCACGTATTAAGGTGCTCGGAAAAAGGAACTATATAATGCATTGTAACTAGAACCAAATTGGCTCCAGGTTTGCTTATGAGCTGAAGCTGAGCAGCTCTAAGCATGGCTTTGTCTCACCCATGACCCTTTATGAATGCAATAAGAACTCTGCTATAATAAACAGCATTCAGACACAGCTGCCTGGAGTCCCATCTCTCATATCTTCTCCTATAAATCCGCATTCTTCTGAGCACTGTAAATATTTCTTCTTATTCTTTTACAGTAAATTTCTATCTAAAATTTCACTTTCTCAGGACCAGTAAAGCCATTTTAATCTTGAATTCCCAAGCTGCTAAACCTCCAGAAACCTGCCACCTAAGCAGTTTACAAGAACCTCCGCTTTTGCAGACATTTGTAATAGTTTTAGAGCTAAGTACCGTGATTAATTTTGCATATTGGAAGTCAACATCTCTGAGTAGATTACATTAGAAAGGTGCAAAAACAAACAAAGAAAAATGAATGTAAAAATTCTTATCACATAAGAATTCCATATCTGCTTTTAAAATGGTATAAAATGTGAAAAGGTTCTAAAAGGGTGCTGAATTAAATTTCAAATTGGTGCTTTCAGACATTCCAAGAGGGTATCACACTCACTCTGACAGCCGTGCTGATGGCAAGGGAAGTGAAGTACTGGAAGGGGATTTTTATACCTTGAGAAGATCTCATCACAGCACTGCCCTTAACTTCTAATATCTCCTCAAAAAGGAGGAGTTTTATTTCAGCTTTATTTCCCTTATTTCTACAGCAAAGGTCACATTACCTTCATTTTCAATAGCAATTCTCTCAGGAATTCTGAAAATAAAAGCAGAATGCAAGAACAGAGACTAATGTGGGGGCAAAGGTGCAGAGCTGAGCATGGCAGGACAACATGACAGATAGTCCTCAGAACAGCCAAAGTTCCTCTGTTTTGGCTGGTTTTCACTACTGGTCTTATTCACTGGATTCATACTGTAGTTTTGGCCAGGAGGAGATGGGAAAGGAGACTTCCAGTAAATGAGAAAGCATTTCCATCACACAGTTCTGGTTTCTTTAGTTAACTGAATATTCTGGCCAAGGCTTCTAATCTATCCAGTGTAATTGCTAGAGTATTTGTACTTTTGTTCTACTTGTTTCAATAACTGAAACAGTAATGAGACCATATTTTATATAAATCTCTAAATGTTCTCAAGTACTCTATTTCCCATCTCATTTGTGAGGTGGAAAAGGACACTCAAATTTTCTACTTTCCATTTAGTTGTTTGCTACAATGCCTTTGAGAAGCAGCTATTTTCCTCATTTTGATTAAAAAAAAATGTCCTATTTAAGAGCCCTTATTTGATTTTGAGAATCTTTACCAAAATAAAACCAGATAAGGAGTGACTTGAAATACAATTTACTTCCACACTGTAGATTTAATGGAACCCTACATCAAAGTAAGAGTGGCCTGTAGGAAAAGCTGAGAGAAGGCAGTTTTCCCCCTCAAAAAGAATTTAGTAATGAAGTTTGGTTTCAGGATCAGGTGCTGCCATAGGAACCTCCTTGAGGCCAGGAAATTCAGTGAGAGGAAGTCAGGTCTGAGACAAGGACTAAATGCCAGAGGTAACAATAAGAAAGAGGTGGAAATATGATACCTTGTTATCCCTGAGGGAACTTACTGCTTCAATTTCCTTTTTTATTGTAAGTAGGATAAATACACCAGGAATTTCTCATTTTCTGTCTGTGCTGCAGGCTCTTCTGAAGTTATTCTGCTACTGTCACTGCACCCTCTAAGAATCACAGATGGCACTTTGAGAGACCTGTCAGTCTATTACTAATGGAACATTCTCAACTAAGATTTCCATACAAATACAACTGGTATTGGAAGTCAATTGCCAAATTAAAAAAGATACCTAGCCTGAAAATGTCCTCCAAGCCACCAGTTAATAACACAAACACTGTTTTCTTCAAGAAAATGTTGTATCTCATGTACTTCGCAGCTTACAACACCCAGCCACACCTCACTCCAATATGCACATGACCATGCACATCCTCACAGGAGGTGAAAAAACATTTCTTAGAAATTAAGGTCTGAAATAGGTGGGGGAATCTCTTCTCTGATGTCATGCTGCCAGTCCCACTCTTGTGAGGAAGAAGTTGCATCACTTCAAATTTACATCTTAGACTGCCAAAGCGATGTGATCGAGTACACCAGACCAGCTAGAAAATGAACAAGGACAAGGGGGTGATGACTGAAGGGGAAAAACACACTAACAAAGAGCAAAGGTGATCCTGGAATGATGGGCTCCAGAACAAACCATGCTTGCCAGCTCTGAACTAAAAAGACCCTCTCTGTAAGCAAGTGCTTTGACACTGACACCACAAAGATGAAGCACTCGCATTGGCTGCTGCTTTACAGACTGACACTGCTCCCTGCTCCCTGATACAGATGAACCTTTGACAGACACGTGGAAGGATTTTAGTCCTTTCAGATCAGAATTAGCTCAGAATGGATCCAAACTATTTCTTCAGAAGTGCTGCTTATTTCCATAACCATCCCAGTTGCCAGTGACAAACTGACAGTGGATAATGAATGGGAAATATCTCCTCACTATTGTTTCAACTTCTTCCTTGAAAAATTAAAGGGTAGTAGGGCAGCCTTGTAGGTGCTGGCTTTCTAAGTTGGCAGGAGTAAGCTTTACACATCTATAAACATTTTGGAAGCATCTTACATTAAAAATTGTGTCAGAATTTTTCTAGCAGCTAGGAAAAGCTGCATGTTTCTCAGACTGGGATCCTGAGTCTGGGTCAGAGGAACAGTTTAAAGTCAATCTTTATGTACAACCTTCAGGAAATATTAGTGTTCCAAAATAACCTACTGGTCAAGCTTGAAGGAAAGAGGAAAAGTTTCCTAGGAATATGAATCATGAAAAATACATTTCTTCAGTGCACAAACATAAAGTAGATGGATATCAAGATTTGCAGAGCTACATGGTGAGACTAGACATGATTTTCTGACTCATGCCGAAGGGATTCTAAAATTATTTTAATGCCACAGTTCTGTTCAAAAAGTTTGCAAAGTTGTTGGATTTTGCCACACGACAAAGGACAAAAGCTAGAGTATTTTACAGGAATGTTTTATGACTCAAAATTCTTGGTAGTGTTAGACTGACTCCTTGGGGAAAGAAACCAAACAGAAAAGGGGAATAAGCAACCATTAACCAGAAAAAGAGAATACCCAGCAAAGTGCAGAGGGAGGTCTTCAAGTGAAATGGATTCCTCATTCCTGAAGGATATGAGACTATAACTCTGAAATTGTTTTTATGAAAGAGAACTAAAACTGCATTCTCCTTAGGGACTGGGCATGATCTTCCAGCTCAACTATAATGCCAACCAAGGACCATATCACTTCTCTTTGGAAGCAAGAGAAAACACATTGTAACTTAGAATTTCCTGGTCTGTGGCTTCCCCCAGGCTTGGCAGATGATAATAAGTATATTTCTTCCATCCTGAGCAGTTCAAGTGGAAAAGAATGAGAAGGAAAAAACCTTCAGCCCTCTCACTTGATTCAGAAGACTGGGCAGCATAATGCCTATACCCCTCCACTACACTATCCTTTCCTTGGACCAAGAAATGAGAAAGTAAAAGACCCACAGGATCAGCATCAAGCACCTGTTTTACCAGGGAATCCTCTTGTTGAGAAGCAATCTTCAAATGTCAGAAGCATCTTCCAAGCTGAATATGTAGGCAAAAAATCTTGGTCTCACTGCCATGGGATGCTGACATTGTCAAGTCCAGAGCCTCTATCTCCCATTTGGCCAAGGGAAAACAGCACAAAGTGGTTTTTCTTCCTATGACACTCAGGATCACAACCTGTAGCTGCTTAGAAAATCCCAGTTTTTAAAGGTTCTACGTCTGACAGAAGGCTGGATTTTTGAAGAAAAACAGCGTATTTCAGTCATCAAATATCTTGGCTATCAGTGAGAATTTGCTATTGGGGTTTGAAAGATGCCAGAAAACATATGTGCCATGCATGAACCCTGATTGCTACCAACAAGAACTGTTCCTGACAGCCCTAATACTTATTTACAGCATTCCTGTATTTAACTCTGATAGGCAAAAGGCAAAAACCTCACTCTTCAACATTAGATAACATAGAAAATGCCAGCATCATTCAGCTGTGAGCAAGCCTCTGAAACACAAACTCTTTCTGTTGTTACTCATTTCCAAGAGATGGCACACCTACAACATCATGACATGTGTTGATGATCCCCCCCATTCATTCCAACATTCCTCTGTAAACAGCAACACTTTTCAGTTTGAGAAGATATATCCTAAAGGCTGGCCAAATGTTCCCCAATGTCATAATAGTCCCTGCATGCAGCCCAGAAGATTTGCAAGTCCAGTCACATAATACCATCTTTTAAACTTCAGTTTATTCTGACACAGAAACCCCTGTTTGCATAATAGTTAGTCAGAACATTATCTTCTCATGGAAAAAAAAAAATTTTTTTCTGTTAAAAAGAAATGTTTCTTGTTTAATTAAAAAAAAACCTCCTTTGGTCAGCTCTGACAGTAATTCTTCTCATGCAAGCCAGAAGTACCTCTAGCTGGAGATGCAGCATCTCAAGCAAAAATACAAAATCTCTTGGCATGAAATTCATTCTGCCCAGTGCCTGCTCCCCCAGTTTCTTACACCCCCTCTTAGGATCTCACACATTCACAGCCCCTTGGCTGCTCTGCAGGGGAAGATGTGCTTCAGTGCTGTGCTGCACCTGAGACTTTGTCTCTGAACATATCCCCAGATCAATAACTTGGTAATTGAGATACAAGAGAGAGGAAAAACCCAAAGTTTGCTTTCAATAGCTCAGTCCTTTCAAAAAGTGTTGAATGTTGCAGATTCTCAGGCCTCATTTGCTGTTCTTCTGTACCTGATTAGAGGCAGATCATGTGCCCCTCTGCCCAGTTTGCAGGGCAGATGGGCTGTCTCTGTTTACCAGTGTCCAGAGGAGAGGTGATCCAACATATCCCATGTTTCTTTGAAAGAACTGATGTAAGGAGCCAAAGCTCATCAGCCCAATTAGCTTTCAGCTTGCATGCAGCAAGCCATCAGCCTGCAACTGATTCCTCCTCTGAGGCTCTGTCCTGCAGGAAGAATTGGAATACAGGAAAACTTGCCCTCCATGGAGCAGGACCAGGTTAAGGAACATTTACACAAACTGAACATAGACAAGCCTATGGCCTCTGATCTGATACAACTGTGAATGCCAAGTGAGTTGGCAGATGTTACCAAGAGGTCACACTCTATTTCTGAAATGTCATGGTAATCAGGGTAGGTTCCCAAGGTCTGAAAGGAACTCACACTGATTTCTCACTTCCTTTCTTCATTTATTTTTAAAGTGTTCTAAAGTAGAGCTAAAATGAAGCTATTCTTTCACAACAGAGAATACAGCTTTGCCATGTGTTTTTATTTATATAGACATACCCACATACAAATATCATATACATATATCTCCCAGGGAGAATATCTTCACCTGATAGCCATTTTTAAGCATCCATTCTGCTCTTCCCTCACTTCTGTGTAAGAAAGTCTTTCAAAAGAGCCAGAAGGGCTTTGAGCCCTCCTTGAGGGCTAAGAGCACTCCTTGAAGTGTTGGCACTGATCAGGTAAAGACCTTTCACTTTACAGAAAACAGATAAATAGAAAAGTATGATATGGGACCAACACGTGCTCAGGCAACTAAGATCTTTTTGCACACTCAAGTAAAATCCATGTGCAATGCAGTGAACACTTATTTTAGTTGGAAGGTCACCACCTGCCCCATTCCACACACAAAACCTTAAAGTTTGGCATTGCCTGGTTTTTGTAGAAACAGTCCTAATTTCTGGTCAATGTGGATCTCGCCCACAGGGTGAGAAAACGTGGCCAGTTCTAGTTTTAAGAGTATCACATGAGGGAGATTGTATGGTGCCCTTATGGAAGTGTTGGTGTCCTACAAGGCTTAGAAGTACCTTACTGTTAGAAAGTTTGTCCCAATTCTTCCTGATCTATCCAGGATGGCTACCCAAAATACCCTCCCTCTTTGCAATAGCCTTGAATAACAGATAAAATACTGTTATATTCCCCTCCCACTTCTTCCTCCTCTCAGCTAAACTCCTTTTCCAATATTTTTTACACTTCCCTTTTAGGTAGCATTTTCTTTAGGCTCCCAACTCATTGTTTTTCTTCACCCCAGACTTCATCCTTCAGTTTACAGCCTCAAAGTTGTTGCCATGACCTCCACAACCCATAGGCCCATAACAGAGGCTCCTTAACCAGGCACAAATTTGAAAGAAGTTCTGTTCACTTTTTTATTCTGTTTATAAAAACTAGAATACCTCTGCAGTCACTGGTGGCTTTGGAAATGGGTAGTTTTATAGATTTTTCCATTCTTGCCTCAGAAGTCTTTTTCCCCTGTGTTTAACAGAGATCATTAGAAACACAGCAGGTTATAAATGTTAGTACCTCATGCCCTGATCACATTGCCATCCCTCCCAGCAGTTACTCTGCTGACAGACAAACACTCCACAGAGCTCAGGGAACGGACAGAACAGATGCCTATGGCCCCTCCAAACAAGCCCTTTTTCTCTGAACAGCAAGGGTTTGGGTTTTGGGCTTGGTTTGGTTTGTTTTAAATCCCTGTCTAAATGGGCAATTGACTCACTGGCTCAGCTCAGTGGTCCACAACCTCAAACCAGCAGATCATAAAGGATTATTCTCTTTAAAACCTTCATTTTTCAGCATTTTGCCCACAAAAAGTAATGGTAGATATAAAATAGTGGAGTGCAGTTACGAGCAAATTCCTTCTTCTTGTAGGAATTCTTTTCTAGACCTTTGATACTCACTGTGCCTTTTCTCATCCTGCCACATAGTTCTGGGGATGCAGAGGCTACAGCCACAGATAATACCAACCTATTGTGGAACTCCCCATCTGTAGCTGAGTAACAACTGCTCTCACACAAAGTCCATCAGCCCTTCAAATGACTTTGCTCTACAAAGAATACTTAAGACATTCAGTTTTCTCCCTCAAGCCCTTTACTTAAGTATTCAAGGATTACTTTGTCCAGCTTCTCAAAAGGACAGGTACAAAACTTTCACCTAACTGTATCATTTCTGCATTTGTCATTGTCCTCCCCTGTTTCTCTTAGCTGTCCCTCACTTTACCTTCTTGCACACAAAATGTATTTTGCATTTTTTTCCATTGGGCACCCTTTTGTACTTTAAAGCCAGTTTGAAGATTATACATCTTTTTAGCCTTTCTCCTCATATTCCTTTGTAAACATTTTTATTGGCTGAGTATCTCAACACTATAGAACTTACATCATGTCACAGGAAAAAATTATAAAGAACTCTCCTTCCATGACCTTCCACCAGGACAGCTGTAACAGAGCCCCAAGATCATCTTCACTGCATCAGGCTTAGTCATTCACTGCCTGAAGAATCCTTTCTGTATGGAGTCTAATTCCCTGTGACTTAAAGGAACATTTCTTATGTCTCATATGATATTTCTGTAAGCCCTGAGGTCTTGCAGAATGCTTGGAAAGCTGCTTCAAGGTTTTTCTCCTAAGTGAGAGTTTCTGGAGTTCTGAGAGGCTTTTGAAACTTCAGTGATTCCAGGTACGGTGCCATAAACATGCAGGTGCAGAAACAATACAGGGTGCTAAAGGAACCTGGCATAGACCTACATGAAACCATGTAACTCATTTGCAGCAAAATTAATGCCACCTGGATTATATCTCCTCCCAGGAACTTCCACATGATGCTGTCAGGCACATGGTGTGATTCTTGGGGCTGTCCTGTGCAGGGCCAGTAGTTGCACTTTGATGACCGTCCCTTCCATCTCAGAATATTCTGTGATTCTGTGATATCCATTCCCTGAAGAATTACTTCCTCAGTTTTAGGGGAAGAGAAAGATGGTAAGGCAAAGAAGGGAATAGTTTAACTTTGAGTTTTGTCTCCTCAACTGTTGTCTTTAGCCACTTCAGCTAACTTGTTAAGTGGTTTCCATTCATACTCTGCCTTGCCTTGCAGGCTGGTTTCTATCCCAGAATAAATAATTTGCAACTCCCTAATCTAAAGGAAAAATACTGTTTATAGAACCTCCTTGCAACATCCTGAACCTGTCTGAGGCCATGCACACCCTACATGTGGCAGTAAAAGTCTTTGAAACCCTCTGATGGTGGTTACACGCTTTCAGTTGACTCCCTATCATCTGGTGTGGAGCTCTGAGAAAACCTGCCCAAGTGTGCAAGTGTTTGGTAGGAAAAGGTTAGTACACATTGCTCTAAAAAGCGACGTTATCCTTTCAACTTATGACTGACTATTAGTGAAAAACTCAAGATGAACTGCAGAAAAAATGTCAAATCCAGTTTCTATTACCACATGGGAATAAAGCCACATTTCCTGGTGCTTAAATTTCTCTTCATTTGAACTTGTCTGAACTGAATTTATATTTAACATTCACAAAAAGCCAGTAGGAAACTCACAGCTGAGGTGTTATTTAATACCTAAGAAACATTTTTTGTTTCAGGTCAAAGTTCAACCAGTTTATGAGGTGCTAAAACAATGAGGAACAAATCCATCTCCTGTACCTTCACTAATCACATCTCAACTTCTCAAACAAATATCTGAAGACCCAGAGAAATAATTTTCTAAGCTGTCACAGGTGACGATATATTTAAAATATCTCTATGCAAAAGCACTGCAAGAATAATAGATTATATTGGCCCTTCTACTAACCTCAGGAGCATTAAACTCATGCAGTGTGGCTCCAGGAAATCATTTAATTTTTTTATAGATCATGGGATTTTACAAGAGTAAATTCCAAATTTCCATTCTTTGCCTAATGTTTTGAGAGACTAAGAAGCAATGCCTCCAAGCTTTTAGCTCAATGGATAGTAGCCTACTTTGAATCTACAGTTTTCCTGTAATTCCCTGGATCCCAGAACTGGCATTTCAACCATGACAATAAGGCAACATGGAACGAGCAATTCACGAATGGAGAAGATCAGTAGGATGAATATCTGTTCAAAGCTCCAGAGATTCCATGACTGCATCACAGCTGTATCACCTCTCATGATGCATCAGCAGGAGCACCTTCCCAGCAGGAGCACCACCAGAGCTGCCACCAGGCAGGTGACAGAGGACAGGGACGGGCGAGTAGGAGCACTCCGGGCCGGGGACACGGCGCAGCTCGGGGCTCCATTCCTCTGCCATCCCGACTTGCGCACCCTCGAGAAGCGCTCTGGCAGCCAGAGCCTGAAGCCGTCCGAATTTGAACATCGCATCCCTCCAAAGCGCCGGTGAAAGGAGGCGCTGCTCCGGCTGCGTAGCTGTCATCCATCCGCAGCTTTGCGAGGCGTTCACGGACGGGCTGAGGAAGGGACGGAGCCTTACGAGGATCCTGTCCCTGCGCCCTGAAGCCGCTCGCGAGCAGCCGAACCCTGCGAGCGCCGCCGCCCGACGCGCGGCTCCCCCGGCCGCGCAGCCCCGCACGACCCCGAAGCATCCCAGCACCTCCGCCCGGGAGCCGGCAGCCGCTCCGACCGCGAACCCGCCCCGGGCCCCTAGATGTGACACACGATGTGACACACACAGCACAGAGATGTAGCTGTTCCTGTCTCGCCGGGAAAAATCTCCACCTCGCACTACACAGCACTGGGGTAAAAAAAAAAAAACCCAACCCAAAACCCAGACCAAACCCTTTATCTCCACCATAAAATCTGGTGTGTTCTCACCAGTTGAAAGCCCATCCCTCAAAATCTACTGCTGCATACGGAGAGGTGAAGGGGCAGCCTGTCTGATTAACCAAAGAAGCTCTAGAGCAAACTTGATTCAGACTCAGGCTGTCCCTGTTGCCACATTGGGCTCTGGGGCTCCTGTCATATCAAGGCCAGTGCAAAGGAACCAGGGCTGCTCCACGGCCTCTGCAGGGACCCAGATCTCCACCAGCACCCAGGGCCTGCTGGAGCCAACCTCTTCTATCCTTCCCAGGTGCCACAGGAGGCCACTGGATCAAATACAGAAAGCCATAAAAGTAGCACACACACATCCACACCCACATCTGGCAAGAAACACAAATCTATTTGTCACACTTTCAGCACAAGCTGAACCGAAAATGTCTCTGAAAATAGAAACTTCCCCTGAAAGAGCAGCACATGGTGCTGAGGCAGAGGGTGGAGGGTGGCATGTCAGCAGCACCACCAACCACACAGCACCATTTCTGAGTGTCCTCTAAGCCATGACATACAGGCACTGAGTTGAAATTCTTGCTCCTAAATAGCTATATTTTATCATTTTCCAAAAAGTTGAAAAGAAAGAAAACTCCAATTAAAAAATCACCTCTACTTAAAACCATTGTTACACTGACTTTTATACCCCCACAAAAAATAAATATTTATTTTCCTTAAAGTTCACATTTTATTCCCATTGAAATATGATAATGAAACAGAGGGGGATGCAAATCAAAGCCTTCTTGCCATTTTTTACTTTCCCTCCATTGAGATAGGCTTTTATTTTTATTTATTCCAGTTCTGCAAATCAAGAAATCACATAGACTGTTGATGTTACAAGCAAAACTATAGCATAGTATACAATTCCCAATATAAACACAACACCCAGAAAACCTAAATCTTGTTTTCAAAGCTATTGCCCACCTGGAAACTGTTTTGACTTCAACAATAAGCCTCCAAAATATCACCAGTCTCTGCATGCATAGAATAGGAGGCAAAGTAACAATATGTACTGAAATATTCTCTTCCGTCCCAAAAAGTAACACTTTTAAAGAAAGCGGGTTTCTTAGGAAGCAGTATAACCTTATTGTCATTTTTGACCTAAAAAATTAGTAGTCAAGGAATTTGAATTGATTTGCACTGATAATTAAAGTGAAGCAAAACTCGGATGGAATGCAAAGAGAGAATAGCAGGGATCCTGAAAGTCACTACCTCCCCTGGTTCTCAAACTGCTCCTTCACATTTTGAAGCTCTGCCCAAAATCTTCCTGCCTCAGATTTCTGTCTGGGCCACAATATAAATACTTCTCCTTTTGTAATTTTTAGGTTTGTTTTGCCAGTTTCATTTTGCTTTTACAGAAGACAGCTGTCATGAGCAGCAATTTTAGAGAGGTCTTCGATTATCCATCAAAGCCTTCTGACCTCCAGCCTAATATTCTTTAAAGCACTATAAAGGATAATACAGATTTAATCTCAAAAAAAAAACTTTAGAAAAGGTCTCTATTGTAGGACACAAGTCTCATGTGAAAAATTAAAAGCTCTATCAGCACATTCCTTCGGGTTTGCCACAGAAATAGCCACCAGAGCATATCTGCCCCTACTGGCGTTTCCTGGTATTTCTACAGGAATCTGAGGGAGAAGGAGGCTACGGCTTTTATGCTTATCTCCTTTTCCCATCCAAGTTGAGGAATTATGGTTATATCTTTCCTTCTTCCATTCTGCTAATGAACTGAGAACAGGAATTTCAAATAGTAAACTTATACAACTTTTCAGATACCATTTTCCACCCTCTTCCTTCTCTTCTCTTGACCACAGGTACAAAAACTGCTCAGAGTTCTCATTTACCCTATCACTTTGCCTTAGCTCCAGTATCAGGACAGAACAAATTTAATTGGGATTAAGTCTTTATTTGGATTTTTTTGCTCCTCTGACCCTTCTTAGTTGCCTAGTGACTGTCCCACTTGCAGATGGGATAGAGTTGTTTTTTTCTTAGTAGCTCTGTTTTAGATTTAGAATGAGAATATGGACTTGGGGATTTTTGTCCTTGCTCCTAAAGAAATATAGCAAACTTCAATTAATTTCACAGACACTCTGTTAATCAGTGGTTTCCTATGTCAAGCAACAGTACTGCGTCAAACAGTTGGTTTTGTACTACTAATGTGTAAAAGCGGGATTTTGAAATGAAGACATTGACTTTCTTCTCCTCAGTCAGGAGCCAGTGCTGTCAGTGCTGTCATTGCTGTCATTGCTCATTTCTGTGTCTTTGGAAACGCTGCATTGATCAATTCATCCATCATACAGGTACTGTATAAGGAACACCAGACCTGACTGTACAATGATAACAAGCCACACATGACTAAACACCCCTGACAGGGAATATTATTCCCTGACATGAATAATTACCTGTTTAATAAACTTAACTGTCTACAGCAGCATCCAGGGTTTTTACCAAGATAGTTGATGCAGGGCATTCAGAATGAGCAGGACCAGCTATACTCACAGCAGACAATTCTGTTTGGTGAACTGCCCTGATTAAGGATGTGGATAACACAGTCCTCATTCCATTTACCTCCAAAGTGTTGGAATTTAGCAACTTGCTTTTAGTTGCTAAGTTCCTTCTAAACTACTTCTGCAAGCAGGAGTTTCTGGACTGCTGTCTCATCTGCCCCGAGGGTGCTGATGCAGGTGTGTTGGTCTCACAGCTCGCTCTGGGATTGTTCATGTGATCAGCCAACGAGCAGGTGCTTGAGCTCCTGTTTCCACACTCTTTCTCCAGAGCTGCCTGGCACGGCAGGGATTCCACAAGGCTGGAACCTTCCTGTCATGCTCTCCTCACTCTCGGAGATACAGAGCACTGACAGCTCAGGCAGAGCATCAACTCACAGAAAGGATGTTAGTTTTAAACCAACACGCTTAAATGCACAAGTTCTCATTGTAAAGATTCCAGTCGGGGTGGGGGGGCAAAGAAGCCACAAAGCTGCTCCTTCACAACTGCTTCTCATTTCCACCAATACCTACAGCAGCCAAAGTGAGGAAGAGGATAGCAGCACAGTGAAGAAGCTTTCCACTACATATCTGCCCTTCCACTGTGATCCCAGTGCACACATTCTTGTTAGTCTTGTGTAACAGAGGCATACCACTGTGCAAAGACCTCCACTGAAAGGGATTTAAACATCCTATTTTTAATTGGCATTTCTCCATGCTAAGGAAATGAATACTTTTTCATGGCAACCTTCATCAATGTCAAGTTTCACACACTCAGAAATTATATTGTAAAATGCTGAAAATACCTATCAAGCCTTCTGAGAAATCCTAGCTCATAGCCAGTTACATAAAAGACTGAACAAAAGTAAACTTTTCTCAGGTGTATGTTCAACACCCACACATATTTGCTAAACTCTGGCTTGCAGAGTAAAAAAAAAGTTTTATCTGATAGGAAAAAATGTGGTGACAAACAACCATAAGTTATTCCCTATCTCCTTGCAATCTTTTACAGATCCGTTATTGAAAAGGTTCTAGATATTACTCTGAAAATATATATATACTTCCAAGTGGCATTTCAATAAGTTAAAGAAATACTCTGCTCTAATTTACATCTATAACAGAACAAATAAATTTAATCATGTTTTTAGTGCATCTAAGGATACAATTCATACAGAATGCTTAGCATTCATGTGACCTACACATGAAGAGAGTAGATTTGAAAAGCAGCCAGAAAGAGAACATGAACCTCTAAGGCAGTGGCATCTCCCCTCTGTGATCTGGAGAATAAAAGCCGTGATCCTTGAGGATAGATGTTAAAATGAAAAACAGTATTGCTGTGATTCCTGAGTCTTGTCCTCTTAACCTGACTGATGTTCGATCAGCTGTGTCAGAGCAGGAAAACTTTCTGGGATACTCCTCTCGTAGGCCTCCCACTGCTCCTCCCAAGCAGAGCCAGGAGTGCTTTGAACTGCCGCTGCCCCTTCCTCTCTCTGGCAGCTCCTTCCAGTTGCCAGCATTACAATTGGGATGGATTTTTATAGAGAGTTTTGGGTTATTTTTGGGGGCGGGCTGTTTGTTGGTCCATTTTTTAAACTTGTCTCATGGCTGCAGAACTCTTGGTACAAGCGAATCATATTTTCAAGTATTTCCCTGACATTGTGAGAGCTACCAGTGCGTATTACAAAAATCTGATATTTTCAGAGCATCTCCTGGGTTCACGAGCTGAGGGTTAACTGCTACTAAAATTAAATGCACCTAATACAACCCTGCTGTCAGCAAGTATAAGAAGTGGAGCCCATGTCCTGAGCACACTTTCGTCCCTCCCTCTGGCATGCCCCCAACAACAGCATCTGCAGTGAGAAGTGAGGAAAGATGGGTACATCACTGATGCTTTCTTCACAAGGATAGCAAGAAATATGTTCTGAATTTCAGTAAGTATTCCTGTTCTTGGTCAGAAGGGGTTCTTACTTCCTCTACAGACTCCTCAATATACAGAAATAGCTCCTTCATCCTAGGGCTTCAAAGTTCCTGGGGATCATGGGGCAGCTATTTAAAGATCATCACTAAGTTATTTCCCTCAGTAAGTACAAATCTATATCTGCAATCTTGTTTTCTTGTTTCTTTTTTTTTTAAGCAGAATTTTCATCATCCTGGAGGAAACAGGGTAAGGAAATCTGCCACAATAATCAGGAGGAGAACAATACATCTATTCTAACTTGCAAAGAGGAAAACCCACAGGAATAACACTTGCAAGCATCAGCTGAATTGATTTATACAGTGCTATAGTCTATAAGCAACAATTTTTAAACTGTGTTCATTTTTCCACTTCTTCCGCTACCACTAAGCAATTAGCAGAACTCATTAACCAAGTGACATTTTACAAATTAATGATTTACTCCTGTAAACTAGAAATGTGTCGTAAATAAATCTTGAGTTAAATAGGATCAGGAAACAGTGTTTAATCTGTATTTATGGTTTTGAAAACAGAAGTGTTGAAAAAAATATCTTCTGTTCCAGCCTAGCTTTTACTCTATAAAAGTAATTTTTTTCATGAAATTATTCAAGGGTAATTTTGAAAAGATTTTAAGGGACTGGAGAAAAGGCAATGTGCATATGAAGAAAAAATGTAAGTTCCCTCAGAGGATTTCCATTCCTGTAGACATCTTTATATTTTAGTACACTCAGAAATAATCCCTTATCTCACTGGAGCAAGAGCGTAATAAGTGAAAAACACCCAGTAGTCTCTACTGCATTCATTGCAATTCAGCGAGCTGACTTCTGATACACCTGGGCTGGGTGACACTTCTGGTGCAGACAGCTGTGTCTGCTAATCTACTGTGTCACAGTAGATTCTGAATTAAAAGACAATCTTTAATATTAAAAGTTCTGCCCACATTAATCTGACTGCGACTGTCATTGCACCAAATGGTTGCATTCTCCAGGCAGTCTCACAGGCAGGGTGATGGCTTTTCAGAAAGGCAGATGTACTTACACTTTACAGCTGAAGAATAATGAAAATGTTGATTCTCTGGTTTAGTCAGAGGAGGGAAATTTTAACTTTAGATAAGTAAGAAAGCTTTGGTACATTACCGAGATTTTTTTACATTGTGTGGTTATTGTGACCTTGGGTTTAAATAATGAAAACCAACCTTTTTTTAAAATTTTAATTTTCATTTTCATTATTCTATTTATACACTATCCCCTTTCCCAAGGCATAGCCATGTTCCAGTCACTCTAGCACTTTGACAGAATTCTTCTCACAACTTAATTATATTATCTTTTTGTCTTAGTAAACATGCTATACATGTATGTCTCTGTGTAACACAGGGAAAGAAATTTGGTAACAGCTCAAAATACAACCTATGCAGTGGGACCCACATTGGCCATGGATATCAGGTATTATTTCTGCTGAAATTCACTATGTCAGTGAGTCCAAACATGAAATTCTTCTGTTTTTATCTTGGAGCCTTATGCATTTCTTCTGGAGCAGCACACAATTTGAGTGACTGCCAAAGAACATTTACTTTGAACCTCTCTATTCCGCTACTGGACTTGGTAAAATCCGAGCACAAAAATGAAATTAAAGTGCAGCTGAGTTTATGCTTCAAGAAACAGTAGAATTTCCTAATCCTAAGAACTTTTTCAAAAACATTATGAAATTGTACTTAATAGCTTAGGTACCTTGCCTGTCCAGAGAGAAGAAATACAACTCCAGAGGGAGTCCAAAGTTATTTAGTAAACAAAACTGAAGTTTTTTTTCAGGGGAAAGCTGATGTTTCAAGGCACAGGTCACTAGAGCATTTGTATCTGAACAAAAACTAGTTACTGTCAAAACTGGAAATGAATTGGTGCTCATTTCCTTTGCTAGCTTCAAGTCTTGGATCCTGAGAGGAGTAATTACCAACAACCTATGACATGAGGGATATTAAGGAATACTATTTGGCTTTCTGTGTAAGGACTCAGTGGGAGAGAAACAGGTCTCCAAATCTTCTATTGAGAACTTTCTAAATACAGAACTGACCTCTCCTTACATTATTTTTCCCCCCTGCTATTTTCACCTGAATCTTTGAATGATACCCAGAGGATCTTATGAGTTGCTGAATCTGTCCTCTCAAGTATCAAGTTCTTGATAGAGATAATAATAAGTTCATTTTCCCTCTCTAAAATGGTTCATATCTTTAAAGCCATTGTAGTGGGTACAACTCACAGCTGTTGCAATTTATCCATAACCTTCCCAGTGCATGTCTATGGTGCTTTTCCCAAAAACTAACATTTTTGGGCATCACAGTCAGTGTTTCTGATTTCACTTCTGATTTTTTTTACACACTCCCTATCTCATTTATCACTGCAAAAAAACCCAATTAAAATGTAATTTTGAATAGAATTTTTGGAGGTCTCTGAGAAACCTAATAAGAGAAATTCCCTTTTATTTAGGAAAAATTTGTTATAAAAATGCAATGGAGAAACTGGTTCAGTGCCCTTTTTCTACTCAGAAAGTTAATGTTTTATTATTTTGAAATCAAAAAAGATAATTTTACTTCTTTTTCCCCCTCATCTTTCAATTTTTCACTGACCCTATGTATTTAGTTCTACTTGTTTCACTGTACAGAGTCCTTCCAGGACAAGCGAATGATTTCAGAAACCTGGCAGATTTTAAACTTTACAAAACTGTATTTAAATTAAGGGGACTTCAGTGGATTTTGTATTAATTGGTATCAAACCAGACTGTTATCTTCAAATTTCCAAACCTGAAATTGTAACCAACTCCTGCAGAGAGCACAGGTTTTCACACATGCTGAATATCAGGAGAATATTACCTGTCTTAAACCATGGTATGAATGGACTTTTTATGTAATTTGCCAGACACATTTCTAGTAAGACAGCAAGAATAAATTAAAATTACACCAACCACAAGAGTAAGTAAATGGCCATTCTGTTTACAAGTTAAGCAATTAATACTGATTTTGCTACAAACATTTAGGTATTTAGTGCTAGTTAAGTCATTATTCCATTACTTAGTATTTAGACAGGATTTTAATAATGAAGTTTCAGACAAAGTGAGTTTCTGTCATAAGTAATTTAAGTATTAAAGTTATGATAGTTTTTCCTGTTTTGAAGTATAGAAAAGTTTAGGTTACAAGACAAGGCAACAAATTCAGAAAACTCCACAGCTTTATCAGCATAACCATTCCTTTAAAAAAAAAAAAAATTTACAATAAAATACTGTCCTAGTTTCAGCCAAGACAAGTACACAATATTAAAAATATAAGAGGAATACTCCATTTAGAACAATTTCTATTTTTGAGGAAGTAGATGAGTATTGCTGCTTGAGACAAGTAAGAGCACAAGACCTTCCTATCTTATCAGTCATCTACAGGACTCACAGACTCTGACTCTGTAAAACCCTATCACTCCAGATTTGCATTGCACAAAACAGTAATCTGTCAATGCAGCATTTCAGCAATTTTTGGCAAAGCAGCTTACAACCACCTGAATTCCCCTGCAAAGGATGGAGCAATGCATGCCATGAAGTATGGAAGGGATGGAAGAATTCACCTCATCTCAGGAACAGGTTTGTTGGTTACTCAGCTCAAATGAAAAGCCTAATTTTATGTCTATTAAAATATGGAATTATTTCTGTATTTTAAGTAATACAAGATAAAATTGTTCCCAAATTTCCCAAATTGAAAAAAGGCATTTTATTTTTCACCAAAATCTCCAGCTTTGCAAGTTTCATGGATTTATGTTACTAAGGTAGAAAGAAAGGAAAATTCAGTAGATTCCTAGTACAACAAAGATCCCTTGGATCTCATTGTCTTTGAGAGCTTTTTCTAGCTATCTCAAAGATTTGATATTATGATCTACTGTGAGCCACAACATTGCTGTGACAGAAGCCCAAGCATGCTTTGCCGATATACTTATTTACTCAATAGCAAGACAAGATTAATTTTCATTTCAACAGAACTGTCTTCATCATCGCTGGGCGTCCATAGTGTGGACACAGTTTCCCATGTGAGAATCCACTAAGGAGGCATGCTTAGCTCTACTTCCATGCAAGTTCCTCTCCTAAGCAATCACACTGATTTTTAGAGCTCCCAAAGACACACTTGATATTTCTAATGACACAGAGAGAGAAAGAGCATGTCTCCAGCTAACCATTGCTACTGCAATTCCAAGAAAGGAAAAGCTCCACTGTTATATTTGAAATCCAGAAAAGCAGGTTGCCAAGGACCCTCCTCCCCCAAACACCCACAGCTCTTGCTGAGTCTCAGACTGATGAATCAGACTGCTCAGACGTGCAGGTGAGCGTCAGAGCTTACGCATTTGAGTCTGGAGTGCTGAGAAGCTCCAGGAGCTGCTTTGCCCTGCATCATCTCATCTCACTCCTCTGTCATTTAGAGATTCTCAAATTCTCACCTGCTTTTTACCCACCAGCCACTGCTCAACGGCCGGAACTCACTGCAAGTTGCCATTTGTACCACCCCCAGCCTCCTCCAGACAAGCACAGTTCCCTCTACAGGGTCTCTCTTCTTTTGATCCAGTTTCTTAACACGATGGTCTTGGTAACCCACTTTGGACAGGCTGTCTTAAAATACACACCAACCCTGACCTAGAACATTGTGGTGTACAGTGCACAGCTGAATGGCATCAGTAATGATTTTTCTTTCCCTAAATGGGAAAGAAAAAGCAGTGATGACACAGCTTAAGGCAACAATGCTGAGAACCTTTTAGATCATTCTTTCAAGCTGTACACCAGCAGAAAAGACTCGAGCCCCGAAGCAACATATTCATTGTTAGAGAATATTTCAGTATTCTATTGATTTAGCAACATGATCCACAGTCCTATTAAGTTTGACTATGAAAGGTTATGTGCTGTGAATGCATTCCAAGACTTGCAGGAAGTCTGAAGTCCTGGAGACAGTCATACAGTAGTACCAGTAAAATTGGAAACCTTACTTAAAAAGAATAAAATGCATCAGAAGGTAGATGCACTGTCTCATACATCAGCATTGTCCTGTGAAGCAGCAGGACTTATGGATTGCTACAGCTGTATGCAAAGGGAAGTAAAAAGACCACCAGTCCATACAGTGAATATGGTGTATGCTTTATTCTATTTACAGTACATTTGTTATAAATATAATACATTTCTTGAAAATCTTGAGTAGATCTTTTTTAAACAGATCAGTTGTTATAGTTACATAATAAAGTAAGTGACAATTTAAATGACAATCTCATGGTTGTGAAATAGTGCATTCTGTTTTGAGATGAATGAGAAAAAACTCAAAAAGGTTCAAATTATCTTTTTAAACACCCTAGGTGGACTTTCACATAAATCTTGAAAAGTCACCAGTTTCCATAAATATGAAAACAGAATCTTAAACTAAAGAACCAAGAATCAGAAACTGATTTGAGAGACCTTATTGAACTTCACAGTAAGGCTGGAATTTACCATGACTAATGGCTTCAGACAGGAAAAAGCCAATGAGGTTTTCTTCCTGAACCATATCCTAATACAGCCACAAATATTAAACAAACCATGCTGGAAGTTGTAACAGCAGTCAAGCTGCATCTTTGACAGGGCATTGGACATACAAGTATCTTCAGGTCTGCAGTATTTCATGGTATGAGTATCTTAATTACCAGACAAGAAATACATTATAAAAGGATAAACGTATTTTCAGTCCAACGTGCATTGCATCGAGAAGCAAACTGACAAGTCATCTGAATATTTTGCTATTTTCTTTTCTACACGATCTTTAGTAACGAGTTAGATGTTTGAGGTGCTATTTCAAAAAAACTGCAGCAAAATGTCAACCAGCAATGTAAGAAAAGAATCCCATTTATTTTGTCTTTTAGTGCTTTTTTTTTCAGGAAGTGGTCAGATATTATTGATAATAATCAGTGCAGGCATGGAGTTCTGCTGACTTGTTTCAAACAAAGTAACTTGGTCCACAAGCTTGGCAAATACTCTGGGGGTTCCAAGGTTATAGACACCTGTATGAACAAAGCAAGCCTTGAGCTGCAAGCTATAGACCTCCTGGCCTTTAAGTTGAAGCTTGTACTGTGTTTGCCCAAGCCATGTAAAAGATCCATGTATTTCTAGTGCTTCGGAGCTGAAAAAAAAAAAAAAATAAAAATGTTAATTCTCTGCACTTGAAGCATATATTACCAATTTACAGGACTCCCTCCAACTTCAAGTCTTCCCAAGATTTCAGAATGCATAGTGTCCCCCTCACCAGGCTTTTACGAAGATTTGTACTTTCTAAAAACTTTTCAGAAGTCTAGAATAGGGAACTTATGTTACTATTCTGGCTCTCCTTGGATGACTGCCCACTGCCATTTGTCTTCGACGTCCTGGAAGCTCCTCAGTCTTTTTGACTGCTTGCCTACAATCACTACCCTTTAACCACTGCCTTCCTCAAATGCATACTGCTGTCTTTATTCTGTGAACCCCCCTTATCTTTAAGAGATTTAGGTCTACCTAGCAGGACAAAGCGAGACCTTGCAAGGACTAACAGTTGCCATCACAGCTACAGACAGAACTGCACTTAACGTTTTATCGAGGTACTAAATGCAACTTCAAAAAAAAAAAAAAAAGGCTCGTGTGTCTGTCTTCTTTCCTACTACATCCATATCCACATACACCTGTTCCACAAATACATGCAGACTCAGAGGACCTAGGATAACCCTGGACAAATTTAGGGACGCTTATGTCCACCCATCAGCTCAATTTAACTCTGGGTCTTACCAAGTATTCTTTAATGTTCTCTGACTCAAAACTCCTTAGAGTGGCTCTTCCCTTAGCTCAGATGAATCATTACAAACCTTTAAAGCATTTCTTTGGTTCCTAATGTACTGTACACTATACACAGGACATTAATTACACATATATGTATAATGAAGAATTCAGTGTATTTTCAGCTTCCTACATAACTGGCACATAACACTAACACTAAATGTAGTAGCAAGATCCAAAGTGTCACAGTTTAAGGAATTCATATTTAAGGCATTCTTAGGCCTATCCCATAAGATAGAGTTTAATCAGACTGCATGTCAGACAAAAATAGTCAACATGGACATACACTGCTTTAGAGACATTGCACTAATACATTAGGAGAGGGTGTGGGAGGGTTTTCTTTATTTTTAAGCAATTTCAAGGTACATGAGTACACTATCCTTCCAAAGACATCTCATAATGTAACACATGACCATCTTGTGAAAAAACAACAGATCAGTGAACAGCTTCCTAACTGTAGTACCTGACAAGTAAACCACACTTAAATTTTCTGTATTCCATTTCTGTGTATTAGGCTCTGGGCTTTTAATACCTTACTTGGCTCCACAGACTGCTGGCAAGAAGCCAGTGCTCCCCCATGACTAAGCCCCCTCCAATGTCTTCACAATCTTTCTTCCCTCCCTGGTGGCAAACAGACAAGGTAGTATTATATCTAAGAGGGCAGAAAGGGGGAAGGGGAGCTGTCACCTGCATTACTCATGAGTTGAAGTTGCCTTGTTTAAACAGAAGTGGCAGAATTACAATGGTATAGATATCATGGTACTGAATTCTCTATCCCACAAAAAACCTTCAGTAAAACTTTTAGAAGCAATTCCTGAACACTTCCTCAATGCTAATATTTTCCCACATACTACTATAGTTCTAAGAAAAAAGGCAGTCATAAGAATAAGCTGCTAAACCTAGAGGAAGTCTTAAAAATATCCAAGGTTCTACAAAATTTTCCACTAAGCCAAACTGCAGGAAGAAGTTGCTGTCTACAAATTACTCAGTATTTTAAAAACGAAAACCTAACAACTTATGTTTAATAAAAGTTGGTGAAGCTCCTATTTCACTAGTTGAAAAGCATTTTCCTTTTTCTAGAAAAGATCTGCAGAGTTTTAAATATTCAAGAGTCACAATTAAAGGCCCTGTCTTAGCAGAGACTGAAGACTCACAGTTAACTGTATGAGCCCTTTATCAACTTCCATTCTTTCAAAGAAGCTACTGTTGAAAAAATCCTATTCTAAATATTCAATATAATTTAAATATTACAAGAACTCCCAAGCTAGGAAGGGTTCTTAAAAAATATTGTTTTATTAACACTTGCACACTACCTTGTTGGTTTATGCCGCAAATCAATCATCACATCGACAACAGCCTGGGAACAATTGGAAAGTAGGAGAGTGACAGGTACCAGACAGAGGCTGCAAAGAGAAACAGTTCCACATTAAAGGGGAAAAAAATCTTACTTTGGATAGTTTTAATTACAGTCTTTAACAGTTAAAATGAGTGTCAGTAACATGGAATTTATATGTAGTTGTCAATTATGCCAGAGTCAAGACAGTGTAGGTAGAAATATAATCACCTACACTCACTAGAGCACTTATATAATAAAAGTTGTCAATTAAGGCAAACAGCATTGGCCCATTTGGGCCAAATGAAGCTACCATCTCCTTTCATCCAACTGAGAAAGGACAGAAAAAGCATAAATACCACCTCAGTTTACAGGAAATCTGCTTGTGTGAGAAGAGGCACTCCAGAGTGGGATAACATGGTCCAGTATACTTATTTTCTGAATTTCTGGTTGGCACACTTTGACTGGATCCTTTTTTACTGCACTGCCTCCTGTAGAGGAACTGATGGCACTGCGCCTTAAAGTTATAGCCTGAACAGTGCCCAACCAGAACAGATAGGACATGTATACCTGGATTTAATGTAGGCCTTTATCCTCAATAAAACTAATACACATATTAGTTTACTATGTATTAGTAATACACTAATACATATTAAACTAATGATAGTAATTGTGAACAAACAGAATACCAAATAATTGATATTCTGTTTGTTCACAGTTACTATCATTGTTTCTATGAATAATGCTGCAGCAAGAAAGACCCCAAGATATTGACAGGCAGGAACACAAACTACGGCAGCTAAAACAGCTCTGTGTATTCAGCAAGTGATTTGTGTCATTGGAATTCCTTGCCATTGCCTAACAGTTTAAATATCCTAAACTTGAATTGTAAGAAAAGAGCAATTAGAGACTATAACCAATAAGAGGTGAATGTCTTACAGGGATAATGCATGCTTTATCACTGTCATTAACATATGGCACCTTATAGAACATTTAAATGTTAGATTTTAGAAATGAATCCCTTTCTTTTGACAACTTACATTTACTGTTAAAAAGAACTGTAACACAGTAGAGCTTTCAGATAAAACAACTCAAGCCTAAATAGGTACCTTCATGTTTCAAGTGGAACCCATTTAATGTTCAGAACTTAAGCCAGGGGGTTTGTTCATATCATTACAACTTTGAAAGACTCATGGATTTTACAAGCTCCAATCAATTCACTCTAGCAGCAGGCTTTTTGACAGAGGTTAATTCTGATATTTTTCCAGAAGACAGGCCCCAGTGATCTGAACTGTTACCACCTTTCCTTCTGACGTAAGTCAGAACCATGTGCCACTAGCTAATCTTGGCAAGTGAGATGTTGTAGACATAACAGTTCCTCTGAGCTAAAAGTACATCTTTCTTTCTGTCTGGCTTCTCAGAGAAATCACACTGTTTACTCTGACAACAAAAATAAATACAAAGGGAGCAGACTATTTTTCTTTCGGTAAGTTTGATAACATTACGTATTAACATTAAAACTGTCAGCTATGCTATTACAGTCCATTTTTTTTTGTACATGAAACTTTCATTTTACCTATAAACTTCTGAAGCAGTGAGTTTAAAAATTGAACAAGATTTCACACTTGCATACCAGACTTTAATATCATAATCCACAGCATCTCTCAAAAGGATTTATGTCCAATTAAAAGTATTTCTAAAGTTTCTAAAGGTAATGTTTCACTAACCTTTTTTGATGAAAAGAATGATTGAAAGACTCTGGATAATGAAGACTTGTCTTAATAAGATTAGAAAGCTGCTCTGGTGTTGGTCTTGCAGGTACTGGTGTGTTTTCTGGTCGAAAAAACTTTAAGAGAACCGTTTCTGGTAGTTCCTGAAACAAATTTAGAATACCATTGAAAACAGTAACATGAGGTACAAGAAAGCCAGTCACAAAAGTTACAATTTTCCATTATGAACTATAGCTCATAAGGGAAAGACGTTTGCAGCATCATGAAGCTCACATTTTTTTCCAACGTGGTTTGTATTTAAGCATGCTGGACGAGGAACTGGTATGATTCATCTATTACCTTCTTTTGAGACAGGTTTCACAGTTGCGTATGAAAATAATATCTGTGCAAGTTTCACAAAAGCAAGCTATTGCTGCAGTGGTTTGCTACTGCTTGGGTTTAGCTTCTAGAGAAAAGGGACAGCATTTACACTGTTCCCTGTTCAGCAGCTGTACTTAACAACAAAAAAATTCATCACCTGCCCTAGGAAGTTCAAAACAGGAAAGCCAATGCACAGGTTTCTCAGAAATGATCCAAAGCAAACAGAAATTTACAGGAACATGTGAACACTGACAGAAGGATTTAATAAGAGTATCTTTGAAATTGCATAACAAGCACTTGCAGATATGAAAGTTATCTTTTGTCCCCAGCTGAAAGCCCAAGACAAGCTCTAACACACTATTTGGGATTCCCCCTAACCCTTTGGACTGAATGAGTCTCTGAAGCAGAAGAAATTAAATGATACTGCAAGCTGCAACCAGCCTGCATTTGGTGCAGCATTTCTGTCCAACAACCTAATCTGGTTTGAGGATTTATTCAGATAGGGGCTGCCCTTTAGTATTTCCTTATGAACCTATTCTGCACAAAATCCATCTTTAAAGGAAAAAAAGAATTTGCAGCAGTAAATGTGGCTGCCTACTAAAAACACATGAAGCAAGATTTTTAAAAAGCCACCATTAAGTTGGTACAGTATAATAAAGTTAATACTTTTCATTAAAAGGAGAAAGATTGTACCTTTTAAGTTGAAAAGGAACACTACAGGCAATAAAACCTGATTTAAAAATCAAACACACTGGGCACTTGGAAGTGTGTATGAACACCTTAGTCACTGTGCTGATAATGCCAGGAAGACACCAAATGTTTTCACAGGCTTGCAAGTATTCCTTTCAAAAGGAAGAGTATTTTTCTCAAAAGGTAATTTGAGAACAAAAAAAAATATTCTAGAGTAACAATAAAATGTATTTTAAGTGTTGAATGAATTTGGTGTTTCCATCCTACCCTATCTAACATTGCAAACTGACAGCATGAAACACAGCAGAGATTACAGGTTTTCATTTAAATTATTCTTTCCCCTTAAGTAATAGTCCAACCAATTTTCAGGGCTGCCTTGAACAACACAGAAATATCCTACATACTGTAGTTTGCCCTAGAGTCAATTACCTGTTCCAAGTCCTCCCAATCAGAATTCCCGAGTATTTTTTTAAAACCCTACAAAAGACAAATACGAATATTTACCTCTATAAGTAGACAAGAACATCATGAAATGCAGCAGAAACATTTACTGGTGAAAGTGCAGAGTGCTGTTAATACTTCAAACCTTTAGTTCTGATATTACACCTCTGTCAAAGGACTGGAAAGCAGCAAAATTAATCTCTTTCCAGCAGAGCTAAACCTTAATTCCAGCCGGTTTCTGGGTGTCAGAGTCAGAAAAGATGTCTGTCTCTCCAAGTTTAGCTGCTCAAACTCTAGGTTTTTAGTGACTGTGTACCCAGAACAAAGGCTAAGATACGACATTTAGCCCATGATTCTCGTACCTAATGAATGGTTCAGGAAAGAATTAAGCACTTCCAAACCATAACCAAGAGGATGTGTATACAGATCAGAAAGCTACCTAGAGACTGCTAATAAATGCTAAGTTTAAAGATGCATTAAACTCCGGCCCTACTCTGGAGCTTGTGAAATTGGATCGAGGGTAAAAAAAAGCCAAATCAAAAGCCCATACCTACTTGGCACCCATAGCCTCCCTTCAAGAATATACACCAAGTAGTAACAGCCTTAAAAAAAGAAACAAAACAAAGAAAAATCAAGAACTGAACAGGTGATATTTTGTTGCTGAACTCCTACATTATCAGCCCAAGTGAAGTATTGCCTTTTAAAAGGAGAGAAAAAAAAAAAAAAAAAAAGAAATTCTGACACTTAAAATCTGCTTGCTGACCAGTGTGGTTGTTTGCAAAGCCTACAAAAGTGTCACAAGCTCCAGTAACCAGCATAAACTACATACAAGAAAGCCACATCAATGCAATTATGGTGTAATTTGAGTGTCTCANAACATCAATGCTTAGGATTGTCCCTTTAAAAAAACAGTTATGGTGTAATTTGAGTGTCTCATCTATACAAACTGGTAGAGGTAGAGAGCCTTGACTGGAAGAGACTTCATAAGAGATTGGAAGAGGGGTGTGTGTTTTTGTTATTGTTTCACATTTTATAGCTGCATCTTAAAGCTTTTTCCGTTTTATCTAAGAGTACACAATAGGCACTAGCACCAGAACAACAGTGCTCCCTCAGTTATGTTCCAAGAGCTACAAACAGCACAACTGGTGCTTGCAAAGTTGTTTTCTATTTTTAGAAAGCTTCTTGTTGCCCAAAGCCATTTACAAAGGCCAGCTTCAAGCAAATACACTCAAATCTAGACACAAGATTTCTAATTCAAATAGAATAATCTCAACATCTTCACTTATTTGTGTTACAAGAAAGTCCCAACCATTAGAGTCCGTTATTTTGCTACTTTGAAATAGCTGTAAATCATCTCTATATACACTTCTGAAATGGTGCTTTAATCATTCACACCAGTTTCAGATCTCTCCTGCAATTATACTTAGCCAGAAGTTGAAAAAACAACACTTTAACAATTCAAAGCATCCTTTAACAGATGTAACACAGATCTACCCATAATACATTAGCATTATATCTTAGAATGCATTTTCAAATTGAAAAGTTCTTCCTTTCCATCAGACGGACAGAAGTGATGGTATCTTCACATACAGCCACTTTAAAAGATTTTTATACCTAATATTACACAACTTAAAGTTTTCAGTTTCATAAACAATATTCTTAAGAGACTGGGTCAATGTGCTCTTAAGCACACCAGAAAAAGGTAAGCACTGCAATTTGATTTCCAAGTTGTACGGAAAATCAACATATTTGCCCCATAAACCACAAGTCACACATAGCCAAAAAGATTATTGATGTGCTCAGTCAAATGGAGGGACCAGTATGCACAGCACAGAAGAAAACCTAAACAGGAAACTCTTGAATGGAGCTAAGCATAAGTAAAAGCAGAATACATGAAAGCAGTAGAATAAGAGTGGGACATCTAAGTTATTTGCTTTTCTCCCTTTCCCACTTTAGAGAGAATTTCCATTTTAAAACCACAGTTTTAAGTTGCTTCCTTCAACATGTGACTCATCTATATCCATTCCAGCTCTCAACTACAGAAATGACAACTCCAGGAACAGTATTTTACTGACAACAAGAATAATACATTTGAAAACAGATCCCATCAGCTCTGCAGTCCATAATGGGTAATGCAGCAGATCAAATGTTGCAGCTATTTGTAATATTTCATTTATGACAATAATATAAGCCAGTCCTCCCAACCTGGTACTGCATCTGCTCCATTAATTGATACAACAGAGTGAAAAATGTGTATTTCAGCTCTTGATGTCGATTTACCCTTAAGAACTTTGCTTTTTCTCTACTGAGGTGGTTTAAGGAAAGTCTTAAATCCATTCCAACAATCTCTGTTTCCTTCCATTTCCTTCCATGTATTCTGTAAGAAAGTCCTGAACTGGCAAAAGATGTCACTTCCAGTAATAGCAAAAATAGTTATTTACACCCTACCCTCTCCTACATTTCAAGAATTCCTGCTTCCAACCGAACTGTTGCTGACTCACTAAGCTGCATGTATTTTAAGAAGCAGTCTTACTTAAAATTATCCTCTCTGAAGTGAAATACTGCCAAGAAGTCTGCATCCATTCTATACACATTTTATGGATTTTACTTTGGGCTAGCACTGGTCTAATTCACAGGACTAAATGTGCAGCCCAGAAAAACACCATGTGCAGCCCTGAAGCACACCTGGAAAGGATGGATGCTATTCCCAACATGCCAACATTCAAATGACAAACCTCTAAGCTGCTTCACACCTTCCATCAGTGTGAAGTCTTTGCAAACCAGAAATGTGTCAAATGCCCTACTACTTCCACTATTACTTCCATCCCACCATATTACACTGCACTTTTCTTTGGCAATCTTTTGGATTGAATTCACCAGATTAGAAAAACGGGGAATAGAGTAGTAAGAAATAATATTAATCAACAGCCCTGAATGTGACTGAATGTTTAATGCATTTGAAGCTTTCGTCCTTTCACTAATTTAAGGTAGAGAGGTCAAGAGACAGTATAGCTGTATTTCAGGCGCAATCTTAAACTGACCTTCAGTTAAAACTACCTGATTCCAAAAAGCATGTTTCAGAAGAGAAACTATAGCAGTATCATTGTCAAAAAAACTAGCCATGATTTACAAATACTCAGCTAAATTTCTAAGTGAGGCCTCTATTACTTGGCCTGACATGGATCTATTCAAAGCAATTCACTTTACTTACACCTTCCGTGATTTTTTTCTTCATATATTGTTGCCTGTGACTATTAACGTAACATTTTGTGGCACCTTCTGATTCAAGGCAACAAAGGATACTTAGCATTGTTTCCCTGACCTTTAGTCAAAGGACATTTTTTCAAAAATACAAATGAGAGGAAGGATAAGAAGATAAATGTTTCCCATATAATCCAGAGAGATTTCTAGATGAAACAAATAAATGCTTTAACAAAGTCAATATTCTGTCAGTGTTCCTCCAGCACACTACACGTTATGACTCCGAACTTCTAGAACATGAAAATGGAAGCAGTTCCTCACATCTCCTGGTAGGCCTACTATGTCAGCAGCCTACACTCAAAAGTAGTGCTATTCTGTTACACAAAAAAAACTCTAGTGTAAACAACAACAAAAAACGTCTGTATTCAGTGACAGAAAACCAGCTTTAAAGTCATACTTATTGTAGTGGTTGGAATGAAAAAGGATAAGTATCTCTAATTCTATTTTGAACAAACACAGGAAGAAAAGGGAGGACATGAATTTGAGTAACAGAGAACTTGTACAGAATTTTACTGTTACTTACATTTTTAATGTTGGTACATATAGAAATTTTACCCAGAAAAACATTTCAGCCTTTTCCCCAATCCCCACTGTAAGCAGAGGTTACATCTTGATTTTATCAAATACTACAGCAAGTTATGCTACTGTGAAACAGGAATAATTGCGACCCATTGTCTGTTCCACATCCCTATTGTGCATTAAATGTCCCACAAGGAACCAAGCAGAAGTAACCACCCATCACTGTGGCTCAGTCAGCAGTCTAACATCTTACACACATATGAGGATGAATTTATGTCAGTTCATCCAACTACCAATCTACCAGCAACTGCTGGAACAACTTAAACATAACAGTACTGAAGAATATCAATTTCCTGCTCTTCACTACAGTGCTTTACTGAAGCTTTGTTTCCCTGAACAGTAGTAGAAGCTTCTGTGAATCCAAACTACACATCCAGAAGCTGGCAAAGAGTTAATCTGAGATACACCACAATTGACAACATAGCAGAAGCCAATCAGTACAGAGAATTAAACCGAAATAGAAAGTAAGCGATCTCATTTTGTTCAACAGAGCAATTTAATTAATTTGGCTAAGATTTGAGCCATTTCTCAGAGGACTAAAAGAAATAGGGGGCAAGGTAGGGAGAGAGAAATTTTCTTCATGTTTCCTCAATGTCCATTGTGAGACTGTTCTTGGGCTGGGCATAGCTGTCTGTGTCTGCCAGACACACAAAAATTCCTTTGCTGGATACAACAGCATGAAGCAAAAGAAGTCAAGAAGGAAGTCACTGTAGAGAAGCAACAAACAAAACTCAGCAATAAATGCAGACTGTGGACTCTTGCATCCTAGGTGACACCCTGTTCAGAGTCTGGAATTATTTTTTTTTCCCCAGATCAGAGCAGCCCTCTATCATTTATGAACTGGTAACCCACATGTGTTGGTAAAAAGCATGCACCTCCATCTCCCTCTGCTGTCGAGTCCTCAGAAAACAACCAACTTCAATACCCTCAGCACAAGGCAAATCAGGAACACTCTAGAGTAGTTTCCAACCCTGTTCATGACTTAAGAGAATAAATAGAGACTTATAAGACAAAATTATATATTGAAAATACTAAATGAGATGTAAAGTCTGAGTTTGGGATTTTCTACCACTGCTCCCCACCCCGCTTTTCACTGCTTGTGTCACTTTAAAAGAGCAAGATAATTCAAAGACAATACACAATTCTTAAGAGATTAAGTACATTATTTTCTCTATCAAGCCTAATTTAATTATATTTTGGAGAGTCTTAATTCTGAAATGTGGACTGAATGAAGTAAACTGCTGCTAGGTTTCAAATCAAATAATTTGTTACACCTTACCTCCTACCTCAGAGCAGTTTATCTGCCAACTAAAAAAAAAGTAGTATGTGAGGATATGCAATTTCTAAATTCTTAGCAGTCCTGAGATCACAGGTTCTTAAAATTCATGCTAACTCTAGGCTTTGGTTATCATGAGGACACAGAATTTACATATGTATTAAAAAAACCCCAACAACCAATTACTCTTATAGCAGATTTCAACTGCATGACAATGCAGATGCTTTTTTGCTTCCAACCAAAGTACAGAATGCTTCAAAGGAAGTGTGTTCCTCATGCTCAAGGAAGTGAATACAATAATCAATGCAGAATCTATATGAAGACAGTTGTAATAAAACCTGATGAGAAACAGATTTTAGACAGAGAATGCTAATATAGTAGCATATATTCCTCAAAAAAAATTGGGAGTACATATAGATCCTCCTTGTTGCTGGTGGCAGGATTAATTTCTTTAGTTTGAAATTGATTGTGATACAGGCAAATACAGTTCCAGTCAACACGAAATGCAAATTTCTACCCATACCCTATTCAGTAGTTTGTTTATTTTAGGATGCAGATGTGATTCATTTCTATTTTCTATTTCTATTCATTTGTGAGAACCTGAAGTTAATGAGATGAGAAGTTCACAGTATTTTGTCTCCTAACCTTATATATCTACAGTGTGATCTACTGTTCTACATAATATATTAAGACAGGGAAAGTAATACCTGAGGGGGCAGCTGTCATTAGATTAATACAGCCTCTTGTACTGCTCAGCATAGCTAGAGCACATGTGTGCAAATTCCCATTTTTTTCATAGCACAAATACCTACATGGAAAAAATTATCTTAGCAATGTACAAATACTTAAAGGCTTATGAACCAAAGCCAAATGCACAGCTTCAGAATAATTCACTACATGCATTACAGCATAGTATTTATAGGAAGACACTCGTCCTGTATTGTTTTCTTGACAAAATTAGTACATAGTACTGTTTGCTGCAACTTTAAGAGCTCACTAAAAGCTATATATTATGTTTGCAATATTGGTAAAAACATTAAGAATGGCACCAAAACATGAGGTAACAGCAATGTGCTGCTCAGGAGCAGTCTCAACGAGCACAAGAATTATTTCCTCTTATTCTGCACATTAGTCTTCTTCATCCAGATAAACTGAATTTAGTACAGATATTTCTTACAGATACTTATCTGTAACTTTCATAGTTGTTATCAATTCATGTACCAGAAGACAGCCACCAGTTTCTTACAGATGCTGTTTTCTTTCATCAAGCAAAACAACTATAAACTTCACCACTTTACTATTAACTTTGTTATGAAGTAATCATTACCTTTCATACCATTAACAAGTTTCTAGTTCTACCTAAAACACCAAAGAACAGTTTTCTTCAACAACAGCTCATCAACATGCTTACCTGCATATTGCTTTTCTCATGTTTCAACTGGGCCTGGCTAGTTCAATACAGAAGACTAAGCAAACCTGGAGTTAGTCAGCCTGAATTATTTAGTAATTAGACATATCTAACGTTAAGATTCTACAAAAGCTTCCACTTACATAGTAGAGAATTCTTTAAGTTTATTTAAAGAAAGAAGCAATTGTAAAGGAAAACTTCACAGTAGGTTACCTGCTTCTGAGGAAATGAAAAGGCCTCCTTCCCAACTGTGTTAAGGGCAACATGATGCTGGCCCTCCAAAATAAGCTGCTTGCTGTCTTCCACAACATATGCCTACAGAACATAATACGAAGACATTTGTATGAGAAACTATTGTAAGATTCATAATACAGAATTACTGACTGCTCCCTAACTTAGGTGGAACATGCTGTACTGATCAAAACTTAGAGGCTAGCATGACATATTTATGCCAATTTCCAGTGCTTCAAATGAGACACTTTTTTTCAAAGCAGACTGGGTCACTCTTACAGTTCTGTAAGATCAAGCATTAACAAATCTCTTAGTTTAAGATTTCATAATTTTCTCTTTTAAAAGAGAACTTAAAAGAACTGGGTGTATCCAGAATAATATAAAACCATTTAAGGACACTTATTACAGTAACAGATACTAAGACTATCTTTGCTGCTTGCATCATTATAGTTCATTTATTGTTTTTAGAAAAAAAAATTCACCCATAAATTCCATATGCATATGCCTGAAAGTTCAGGATGCCACATTAAATTATTTTCTAACTGTAATGTTTCATGTCCAAATTACCACAAAGGCCACAACCATACATACCTTCCACAGTACCACAATGTTCAAATCAACTTCACTGCATCTTTGTATCAATCTGACTGTTTCATCAAACGATTGTTTCACTGCCCTTTGAGATGCATGAGTATGAGATTGCACATGTGTTCTTTTAAATTCAGAGGATAAGCTTTGGAAAAAAAAGTCTGCACAAGGACTGGCTGAACTTATTATCTACAAGAGAAAAAAAAGGAAGAAAGTGTTCGGAACAGGATGTGAGCTGACTCAAGTTGCTCTAACAGAGCTCATCATTGTAGCATTTTAGTTCATTATCCCAGCTGGCTTCCCTCTGCAAACCTACCGGATGCCAGACACCTTGGTTTCCATGCTTGACCTGTTAGAGATCAGCCTATCTAAAGGGCTGCTAAAGGTAATATAGGGAAAACAGAGCTGTAACTTGCTAGTTTAGAACTACAAATACCAAACTTGGAAGTAGGAGCTTTGGTTATTATCATAAAGCAGCCTACTGTGATATATCAAGTCTATTAAAGAGAGCTGAAGCATCAAGCTAAGTCACACAGAAGTGATTTTTGCTTACTAATATTTTCCTCAGCTTGGCTAGAATTATTTATCTAAGTTAGGAACATACACTTTGCTAGCAATACCAGAGATAATAGATTGCACAGCACATTCCCACAGATACATGGCACAAACAGAAGCACTGTCCTGTCATGTGTACCAAGCTCTTCCAACACCAAAAGCCTGGTAAGGAAACTGGTTTTTAAGAGCAACAGCAATGATACTGTGTCCTGTTGGAGACAACTGGATAAGCAAGCAACTTTAGCTTCGCAACTCCTCCCTTTCAAAAATGCTAGCTTTTCCAGAATATGCCATTGCACAGCTGCTAATTATTGCACTAGCAGAACGCTGATACTCAAGGAGAAAATCCACCTTTGGAGCAACTGCTCAGCTGGGAGGACACCCTCCTCATCTCCCCACTGTAACAAAATGTTCTCAAGGAAAGCTAAAGTTCCCATAGCCCAGATTCCAACTCTAAAAATGCACAGAAGGATCATCTACCTCAGATTTTTAGTCCTAACTTCAATTTATATGCCTATAAAATGAAAAGGCAGTGAATAGGTTTTCTTTGGCTTTAAAAGCTGAATACTTACAGGAAAAATGTATGCTCAGCATAAAATAAGCAATCTGTCATCCAACTGACTAAATCCACTATGCTGATTTCTGACCTAATGCAAGCGGCCTACTTTCCCCAGGTTTTGGAAAAGCATTTGTAGTACCAAGATCATTTACTGAAAGGATTATTCAGTATCTGTACATATAAAAAAAGATTAGAAGAGCATGGTGGTCTAGAATCCTAACCTTCTAGAAAATTCAAACAGACTTCTTGAACCACCGCAACCTCCTGTAGTAGTTTTGAAATTCTGGGACCGACATCCATTAGTTTTCCAGTTTTTCAAATAAGCTGTAATTAGAATTTTTAACCTGTCTTAGTAGAAGTGTGATTAAGAACAAGAATCTGATATCTGCAGGCCTCTACTAGAAAACTGGAGGCCTGGGATATATTTAAAATAACTACTCCGAAGAGCTGAAAAGGAAGGAAAAGCATTAGCAAAAAAATCCAGCATTGTAATGTGATTCCAAAGTGGTTCAACTGTGGAGCTGGGATCCTAATATTACTGACTATACGCTAGCCTAGGTCACCTTACCAACTCTTTGGCCTTTTACATGACAGGGACACCTTACACAAGACAAAATATGCAGTTGTACCCATCCACCTACCTGTTCATTTCCAAAGACAATATCTGCAAATGTGTAATTTTCTAAGGGATAAAAAGAGAAAGCACTGTTTTAGCATCATGAGAAGTCATAACTTCAGCATACAGTACCCAAAACAGTATTTTTTTTTCAAAAAGTTACCACATTCAGGAAAGAACCTACCTTCCGAGTTTTTGCATCTCACTGCTTTAAAACACAACTTCGCTCTCTCTCTGCTAGCCAGTTTAGTATCTGAAAGAAAAAGGTGGCAAGTTTTGTTTTTCACCCTCAGCATAATCAGAGTTCCTTAGACAAAAGTCTCAAGTCTTGAACATTCACAAACAGGAAACACACTGGTGACACTCAAAAGGCACAGTTAATCAGGCATAGCAACAGCACACAACACAACCATGTTTCTTGTGAGGAAAGTCATCAGCCACGCCAGACATGGATTTCTCTACCTCACAGAAATAATGATTTTTAAGAAATGATTGTTTTTAAAATTAATTAAGTCTGAATAAGTTATCTGTAAATATGTATTTCTTGAAATATAACAAAAGAGGAGTTTTAGTATGTTTGAAATGGACGAAGTTTTTGGAAACTAATTATTCTGAGAGCTAAATTCAGCTCCTTGTAAGATTCTTTTAACTGTTTTTATCAGCCAGAAGCTAGACTTGCCATCATTTTGGTGATAAAGATACACACCTTTGTCTCCAGAGATGTTAACAGATTTTTGAAGCTTCCAGTGCTTGCTATTGCTTGAAACTTGCACTATATGAAATTCCTTAACACCCGTCTCACTCTAAGGAACAGACAAAAGTTATGTCAAAGAAAACCAATCACAACTGTGATGTGCTACATCGCATAGTAACTGTTCACTGCAAGGTGGTATTGTTAGAATCTTAATTTAACTCATTATTCACACCACTCATAACACAGTACACTTAGAGACAAGGAGAGATTTAAGACCCACTGTAAAGTAAAGCAACAGTCCCAGATCACAGCAACTTCCAATTCCAGTAAACAAAGCCACACAAAGAGGAAATAAGGATCCCCCAGAAAAAGACTCACAAGCTAGTGTTTTAGATTAAGAACAACTTTAACAAAAACTAGGCTTTTTAACTCCAATGCAGAACACTGTCCACAAGGCTACTTAGTTTCTAGGATTACTTTAGGAGCATTGCTATATCATAAATCTTAGAAACTCAAGATCTATTTTGGGTTTACGTATTTACACAATAAAATGTAGCTTTTGGAGCTGGCTTCCCTTCTTTTAAAGAGTGAGGTGGTAGGGGAAAAATAAGCCTCACATTGTTAACTTGTTAAGTTCTTTATAAAAACATTCCTCCCTCCTTAAAGGAGTGGACAATATTCAGTAAATGAAGTAAATGAAAAAAACCAGAGTGCACTGGTCTTTAAAGGAAAACAACAAAACACCTCAGTGGTTCCATTACCACCTAAGTGTCTATGAATTCTACGAACAGACAATTCAGTTACCTTGCTTTGTGACTGAAAAAATGGGAGCAGCTTTACCAAAAAAATGAGTAAATTTAAATTAGCATGGTTTGAAAAACTGAATATTTTCATCTGCTTCAGTAACTCAACAGACATATCTGTATTTGGATTATATTAGCAAAATGTCTTTATAGTTTGGTGATAATGTAAAAACAGAAGCTTCTGTCAAATTGGGGCTCAAATTCTGACTTTGACATTACCACTAATTCTACCAGTGTTTTCACTGAAAGGTTACAGGGGACACAGTTCTGAATGAGACAACCTTGGAAGCTGCAATCAAGAACATTCATTAATTTGGAATAAATCTTCCTAAAAACACTCTGAACTATAGTCTTGCAATCTGATTAGTATAGGAGACTTCCAGAGAGTTGGGATATGACTTCACATTAATACTCTTTCCAACAGTAATCAAATGATCAAATATGCAAGGTTTATTTTTTTTGTTTGCAAAGTTACTGTAGAAAAACTTGAGTCTTGGTTCGTATCTGTTGAGCTTCAATGCAGTATTATTACTAAGACAAATAAGAACTTACAGTATTGGTATTTTCTACATCCACAAAGAGCAACATGTTGTCCCCTCTGCCTTCCTCATCCCCAAGTGCATTACTTCTGCAGACAGTAGCCCGAACGTGCAGAGATCGGCTGGTACAAATAACTGCAGTGTGCCTTAATACTCTATGACTAGGAAAGGGAGGAAGTGGGGGGAGAGAAAAGAAAAGAAAAAAGAAGACAATATTTTGAACAACCAGGACTGCCCAGAACATGACATCAAGAAATTTAGCTTTTATGCTTGTCAATACTAAGGCCATTAGACAGTTTGTTCATTTCAACCACCAGAGATACCCTATAAAACCTGCTTTATTTTTAACCATCTTGCTGCATGGGTAGGTGCTCTGTAAATATGCAGTCTCAGTCAGCGTGAAATATCGGAGAAAAAGGTTCAGGTGTTACTGTGAGGAAAAATACTTCAGAAATGTTTCATATGTAAGACAACTGGCAGAGTGAAAGCAAACAGACATGTATTGGCACACAGATACCATTAAGCTATTTAATGCCACCAAATGCTCTGGAAAACAATTTCTGAGTAAATAAGCCAGAGAAAGACCACTACTCAGTCACATCTCTTGCCATAAATATTTACTAAAAAGCGCTTAGAATACCACTGCATTCAATGAATTCTCCTGGAAAGAGAAAAAAAGAGAACCAAACCACTGCTGCCTTGCCTTTTCCCAGGCATGCTCCACCTGCAGGACAGCAGTCCCTTTGTGAAAGTTACCTTCCTCCTTTTCTAAAGATGAGTACAATTCCATTCTTGGACACCATCAAAACATTTTAGAGGCATGTAAAAGTTTGATACACACTACCTACTAAATATGTTGGAACATCATGTGACACTTGGTTTTGGAAGAAAAAAATAAGTGGCTTCCTAAACTCTACTTCACAATGTCACAATTACAGAAGAAACTTTTAAGTTTTGCAGTTAATATTCGGATATACAGATACCTGTATAGCTTTCAAGTGGCACACATTACATAATTTTTCTGAACACTGACAAGCTATACTCAGTCTACAAAGAGCACTGTTAAACCACAGCAGTTCCCTCACGTTCCCCTCAAAACTTTAGAACAGTAAGGAACAAGTACATTACTCAAACAACCCTCTTCCATCTCTCAAGCACCTCTGTTTCTGAATACTATGAGTTGCAAGGGGACAAATTCCCTATTCCTACAGACTAGCTTAGAGCCAAATGAAATGCTAACTTTGGTATTTCAGAAGCTACAGAAAAATCTAAGGGTGCATTTGCATAACTTCAGTTTTGAGAATATGCTACTGATCCACTCTCTCAACCATCTTCAACTTACTCTGCTTTGGTTTACACTGCAAACCAGCCTCACAGCGTATTAACTTTGTTTCTCTCTCAGAACTAGCCTAGAAAACAAGCTTCAGCCACAAGAAGACATTCAGTTCATCTTACTAGAGCTTATCTGAAGTAACCCTGGTACAGACACCAAGTGTACAAGTTTAGCCTAGGATACTTAATTTTCTTCACAGTAGCTGGTTAAGTGGCCATGTTTTGGATTTGTGCTAGAAATAGTGTTGACACAGGACTGTTTCTGTTATTGCTGAGAAGGGCTTGCACAGCATCAAGGCCTTTTCTGCTCCTCCCCCCACCCCACCAGCAAGCAAGCTGGGGGTGCACAAAAGGGTGGGAGGGGACACATTGGGATGGTTGACCCCCAACTGACCAACAGGATATTCCATACCATATGGTGTCATGCCCAGCAATAAAAATAGGGAGAAGGAGAAAGCAGGGCCTGATGACATTATCTTCCCAACTAATCATTACACATGATGAAGCCCTCCTTTTCTGAAAACCTGCCCGCTCACAGGAAGTGGTTAATGAATTTCCTGGGGCTGTTTTAGCTTGTGGTGTCAAACTCGACTGTGGACTCTTTCAAGATGGTCCAAAAGGGAACTATACAAGAGTGTGCAAGTCAAACTTGGTATTTAATCCCTTCAAAGAGAACATCCTTCACCAATACAACTACTAACCAAATTTTAACTAACAACAAAATCTTTCATTCAAGGTAGACAAGATTTTGTTTTATAAAATGCAGAAACAAATTAGGTTATGATTTTTCATGCCTCAGAACGATGTGGTTCCAGAGGAACTAAAAATGAACAAAGTTTAACAGGATTCCATTAACCCTCCTTCTATTAAATTATTTTAATAATTTAGTATTTACTACTTCAATAACAGCAGCATAGGCTATACAACTTCCTATGGAAATTAGATCATATAGTAGAAAAAATATTGCTCAGAATAGCAGGTAACAGGCCATTTTCACATCATCACAGCGACTGAGACAAATGCAGTAATATTTACTTTTACCATTACAATCACAGAATCACATAATCTAAAGTGTCTAATAAGTACGACAAAAGGTAGATTAGAAAAACTTACCACATTTTTGAGTGCTTTTTAATACTTTCATAGTAAAACAAGAAGTTAATTTCATGAACACCTTCTTCATCTGGTCCTCGTAACCACATTGGCAGCTGCACTGAAGCCCCAGGAAGAAGAACAGCATCAGGAAGTGGAACCTGTATTACTTCAGGTGAACCTCCCGTGCCAACCCCAAAGTCTGCAGAAGAAGCTGAAGACAGCAGTGCTGTTCGCACAGAGGTAGGATCTGTCACAACAGTCTTGTAAGCACTACAGTTCTCAGAGGCTGAAGGACTTAGTGGCGTTAGAACAGCAGTATTTCCACCAAAAGTGAAAAATTCTGGATGCTTGGACACGACCCTCAGTGCAGTAAGAGGACACTTGCTTACGTTCACAAATTCTACATACGCTTTTCTGATTTCTCCACAGAGAAGCCCTGTAGGAAAATTTATAAAGAACACCTGTATGGGAGAGAAAAGGAGAAAATAAAACCCTGAACACCGAGCCAAGCTGGGAATGCCATGAAAGCAACCACTAACACTAACTATACTGCTGCCTAGAGTTTCCTGAGGGGAAGTGAAGAGGGAGGTGCAGATCTCTTCACCCTGAAATCCAGTGATCAGACATGGGAAAGGCTCAAAGCTGCACCAGGGGAGGTTTAGACTGGACATTAAGATGCACTTCTGTATGGAGAGGGTGGTCAAACAATGGAATAGGCTTCCTAGAGAGGCGGTTGATGCCCCAAGCCTGTCACTGTTCAAGAGGCATTTGGACAAAGCCATTAACATACTGTAACTTGGTCAGGCAGCTAGACTGGATGATCACTGTAGTCCCTTCTAGGTGATCCATCCCACTCTATAGGACCCTGTCATTAACCAGTTACCCAGACCATTTTAATAATCCTAGAAAGGAAAAGCACCATATTTTAATTAACCAGCTGGAATAACTTTTCTAGATGAATGGCAAGCAAACAGAAGCTTCTTTGCCTGCTCCCCGTCTACCTTAAAATCTGGCTAACAAAGCTGTTGCCCACTAAAATTCTAAAGTGAATATAGCAATTTCAGAAGGATACTAATTTTGAGGCTTCAAGTTTCAATTGAAAAACACTCACACAAGTTTGACACTGACAGATCAGAAATTACCTGGAAAGATTTAGGAATTAACAAAATCCAAGCCGCCATTGTTAGAATTACATTTATTAACTGCATTCAGCTATTTTCTCAAAACTGCCAACAGGAAGTAGCTACATACCTCTAACAAAGGCATTTCTTCTGTAATAATGGGATCTAAACGTCGATCAGGTCCATATTTAATTGATGTTTTTTCCTCTTTTGTGTTATTAAGTCGAGGTCCTTGAATTTCTAAATCTTGTCGTCCTCGTACAGATAACCCATTGGAAACAAACTTGCCTGAAAAAAATTTTAAAACTTTTGTGTAAGTTGGGGTTTTTTAAGTAATTCCTGACTTTATCTCTAAGAAATGATCCGAAGCTCCCAATCCAATCTCAAAAGTCATTTTAATTTTTGTTATTGGGCCCATGCAGTATTCATTGATTAAGCAACATCATCAACAAAGAACTATTCAAAGCTTACAGTCATGTAACAAATGGCTAGCTCAAGTTCCAACAGCCAGTTATCCATTGTTGTGGACTTACTCTGCCCTTCAACAGTTTGACTACAACTGGAAGGGAAGCAGCAGACATAGTGCATGAAGTTGATGCATTTATTTCCTTTCCCAATTTCTGCCTGGAAAACTCACTTAGAGGATTATTTCCTTTAAAGACAGACACATCTCTCCAAATGGTTTTTATTCAAAAGGTTTCCAGCCTCTAAACTAGCTTCTATTTCTTTCAATTTCACACGTTTTAATCTCCATTTCATCTATCAACTAAATTCTCCACGTGAGAGACAGTTTCAGATGAATGATTCAACAAAACAGATCAAGTAACATGCAATTAATAGTCAATTTAAATATTAATGTAAAGGAAAGAGAATTCAAGATACAACACAAAAAGATGCAGAAGAAAAATTAACAGCAAGAGAGTCAATGGAAGTTGTTATAGATTCAACATGGCACAGATGGAATATTTACATTTTGATTTTTTACTGGTTTCAAAAATTCAGCAGATTTAAAAGGAGCAATAAAGTGTGGATCTGGCATCCTTCCTCATGAGATTCCTACAAGTGCCAATTTATTCTCTTCCCATTTCAGTTGTTTCTCTTATTCCTACATCCCTACCTGATGGAAGGCCTTGTGTCATGGTAGTCAAACACTAAACACTAGAATTTAGCTCTATACTCTGCAGATGCCATGTCTCCTCCTTCCAGAAACACACAATTTAAGGGAATAATACACTTACCTGTTTGTAATCCAATAGAGGGATCTATCCCATCTAATGACACCGCACCTTGAACACTGCCAAGATTATAAACGACTCCCAGAATATGTAGCTCCCCTGTTTGATGGGGAAAGAGCTTTAGTCTTGCCTGTGGAGATATGTTAAATTTTTGTTGTTGTTGCTACTAGAAAGAAGTACTATTACAGTTAAATGTCCAATTGCTAAACACACTCACAGCTACATTTACTTTATAGCTGTGTCAGATATAACTGCAACAGTAAATATAGATCATTTACAAGATTCAAAATTTCATATACACAGAATTTACCAAACCAGTTCACAGCTGAGAAATGCTCATTACATTAGGAAAAATTCCTTCAAGTTAACTTTTACTGTGATTAACAGGGGCAGAATCACAGAATAAATGAAGCTGGAATGGACTTCTGGAGGTCATCGTGCCCAGCTTGCCTGCTCAAACAGGGCCATCTAGAGCCAGCTGCCAAGGACCACATCCAAAGGGCTCTTAACATCTCCAAAGATGGAGACTCCACAGTCTCTCCAGGCAGCCAGTGCCAAGTGCTCAAGCATCATCACATTTACAAAATAATTAAGTGTTATAAATGAAATTATAAATGTTCCTTGATGTTCAGGAGGAGCCCCCTGTGCCCACTGTTTCTGGTCCTATCACATTTATACAAAGTGATAAGATATATGAGGTACTGGAATTTCTGATTCAGTCATGTGTTCTGTCCGTTTAACATGAAGTTCAGATCATAACAAGCCTGAAATGCACACTAAAGTTCAACACTGAAAAGATTATCTTTAAAACAAAGTATAGTACTTACCACTTTTGTCTCCTCACTGTTAATTAAAAATTCTGCTATTGCTTCAGTTCCTACCATATCTTCATCACACATTCCCTGAAATAAGGATACTCTTTAGATACTATTACTCCTACTATTACTAGGCAAAGTAAGTGCCATAAACAATACTTCCAATACCCTTCCCTAAAGTGTTCAAGGGAAAAAAATAATCATACAAATTTCCAAACAGTTAGGAAAAGCAAGTACTGCATGCTCAGCTTCTCAGCATTCAGAAATTTAAAAAGTAGCTTGAGAGCTCAGTAAATATTTATTTACTAGAAATTTAAGACTTAGCTCTATAAATTGGGACCATTCCCAGTCTGTTTCACTGATATTCACAGGAGTATTTATCACACCACTAAAGTAGCAGATCAGAACAGAAAGGATAGTTTATGGTAAGCCTTGAGACTTAAACTATGTGGAACCATGTTTAAAACTCTGGTAAATACTTTAATATTTAATACTTTAATATTTAATACTGGTAAGCACCTTTTAGAGATAACTGTGTTCCCAATGTTTTGGCCAGAAAAACAAATTATTTAAGAATTTACTGTACTATTCAGTATTAGAGCATATTAAAACCTGGACGTGACAACAGTCCATCAGAGCTTTTGCCAGCATTAGTTTAAGTCAAACAGTAGCACAATAGCTCATCTAAAGTATTCAAAACATTAGTTTTTAATACAATAAATTTTCATTTCTCTTCTAATCAAGATACTAAGATGTTTCTATATTATATGAGCACAGTTTTTCAGAACACACATTTCACTATGTACAGTAGCTCCAATAAGAAAAGGGTATTTCACAATCTACCTCCTGACACTCATATTTGCAGGTAAAGGCTAGTGTGACTCAAAATAGATGTAGTACATATACAATGAAATCTTGAAAGCATTTTGTTTTGCATTCAGCTTTACAATATACATTAGAATTTTTTTGCTAACTTGGGTGCTTTGTGCCTTACAGATCTAGGAAAATCTAGATAATCTAAAAATTATTTCAGTAGCTACTGTTTTTCTTGCCTTTTTTCTTAGTTTACACTTAAATGTTCATGTTTAATGTTTATGCTTAAATGTTTTCATACAACAGAATTTTCAATACTCAATATATACTTCATACCTGCAGCTGTTTGAGTTGGAAAAGGGTGAAGCTCTCCCTACCTGTTCTTTTGCTTCATCATGCTTTCCACTGAAGTCTTTAGGTTGAAACTTCCACAGCAAAGAAAGGTCAGTCAAAAGAAGTGGAACTTTCAGAGGGTTTCGGAAGGACACTTCTACAGTTATTGGCTCTATCAAAAAGTGCAAGAAAATAATGACAACAGGCTTTCCCCATCACAATCTGAAGGCTATCTCAGAGTATTCACATGCAAACAACTTGCACAAGAATGTTGGTTCAAATCTCTAATAAGACAGGAAATAATACAAATTTATCTAACTCAGTTTATTTCTAAAGTGTAAAAACCTTAACTTTACCTTCTATCACAGCAAGCGGAAATTTGGAGTTATCTGAGTAGCGATTTAAACAGAACTGTGTTGGTTGAAAGTTTGAAGGTATTGTTCCTTTATTTATCACAGACACAACCTGCTCCTCGAGCTCCTTCCACTGTTGTGATGATTCTGAGTCATACTCCTGATCCAGGCTTACGTGCGTAGCTGCCTGCTTTTCACCTGGCGAGAGAAAGGCAGTCTTAGAAGGCGAGAACAGTGACATGCAACAGCTGCATCAGAGGGTTGCACTGGCAGTTTGGTAACTAGTATTAAAATATTTTAAGTTCTAGGATACCATCATTCTTATGCTACAATTGATTTAAAAATGTGAATTGCAGGACATTTTGAAATACACACATGGAAGACAACACTGAGAATAATTTGAGTATAGTTCAATTTGAATACAATGGCATTCAAAGATCTTAGCATGCTACATGGTATACTCAGGCTACAGATCATTTTTACTTTATAACAGACTACAACCCCACAGTACAGCCCTGGATTATATAAGAATTTCCACCCAGCTTTCTTTATATTCAGGAATCAGAGTGTTTCAAATATTTCATCCTAGAGGAAGTTAACTGTAAACCTAATTTGTAGCATTGCCACTAGCATCCAGTACAGTACTACAGTAATAATAATCCCTTTCGTGAAATTCAATACAGACTTGCATTGAAGCTTTCCAGGTGTGAAAAACAGTCATAGTCAGCACAACCACATACACAGATTTCATATTTACACAGGAAATCTGAAAACATCCAGCAAGTACATATTAAGCTCAAGATTTCTTTTGAAATATTTTTAAGTTACTCAGTCACTTCAGTTTTACATAATGACACACTTCTTTTAAATGGCACCAACTCCTGCATGTATTTTGGTTCCTTAAAAAAGGGACTTTAAACTGTTAACTCAAAATTTTCTAACCTTCTGCTGGTCGTCGATCATGGCCAAAGAAAACACGAGTTGCTGAGCTGTTAATATATGGTAAAGGAAGCTGTGGTAAGGGACCATCAGGTGACAGCTGGGTTGCATTCTGGAGCAAAGGAACAAGAAAATAGAGTGTCATGTACATTACCAATGGTTGAATGATAAGGAAGCCAAGTTAAAAACACTTAATGTTTGAACAGGGAGATGGAATAAATAATTTCAATTAACTGTTTAACATAGTTTTTTCTTTAATAGGAGTTTAAAGTTTGTGAAATCCTTATGGGAAAAGGAGAATAATTATTTTAATCCTGAAATCTAATCACTGCATTGCTGTTACAAGCTTTACTTCATGCAAAGCTTGACTCTCTAACTCAGCATTTGATAAAGTACATTCACTATCCCACCACCATTAAACAAGACTCTCACCAAGCTGAGCTATGGACTCAAACACCAGCCTTTGAGTAAGGTCTGCCATAACTTAAACACCCCAGAAATTCTATTCATAAGCTTTAAAAGACAGTATCTACATGTCTGCATATTGTGTGGCAATATCAGCACTAAACACCCCATAATGTATATGGTATACTGTAATCCAGAATCACCCATGAACTTAAACACAACTCAATGAGTCATCACTTGATCCATCAAATTCTATCCTTATTAAAGAATGAAATTCACTATATGGATGATGACAGAGCTACCTAATCTTTATTAAACATCTATTATCAAAAGCCCCCAGAATCCTTATAAATTGATCAAAACAGAACAGATCCATTTCCTCTAAAAAACTATGAAACTTATCACAACTATAATTCAGCCATGACCCTCAAAAAGAAGATTTTATTGTAACAAAAACATATACATTACTGTAATAATAACCCATACTTATACCCATCTGTGAAAGTACTACACACATGAGATGCAGCATGTGGGTTTTTTGAAGTCTTAACTAAAATAATTAAACACATCAACTAGATGTAAAAAAAAAAACCCAACCCTGGAACAAAGCAGATAAAACAGAAAATCATTTAATAGAAAACTGGGGGTAATAAAATTACTTATTGCTCAAGAAACAGAGACAAGGAAGTAATTTACCTTATAGACATAAAGATACTCTCTTAAAAAAGCTCCTTGCTGAGCTGGAGGTTGTTTACTATCATTGATCAAAATATGCCTGAAGGCAGACACAGCATTGTCCAGCTGACGAAGCGTAAAGGACTGACGACCGATGGTGAAGTTAATGTGGTCTTCTGCAAGAGACCAGCCTTTCCCCTTGTAAACCTGCATGGCTTGACAGTAGCAACGTAAGGCATGTTTCTTCTGCAAGAAAAAAGGTAATTTCTCAAATGCCATTATCCCCTGATTGTAATTATAACATTACGAAGACTGACCAGTAAGTCAGAAAGGTAGTTTTCACCACATCCTGCCACTATGCGAAGCGTAATGTTTCAGAACTGTGCCTCATAGAATCTGGTCAATACTAATCTAAGCACAGGAACAAGCACCTACAGTACAGAGCCTGGCCTCCAGATTAAGTTCACATTTTCAAAGGCTACAGTAACAGGTAGTAAGTCAGAAAAGCAAGTAAGAAAAGACTACTTCTAAAACAGTGTTTGAAGTTCCTTTAGGACTGACTGCTAAAGTCTACAGAGCTCTACTGCCAAGCCTCAGGACATAAGCTGGATTTAACACATTTTATTCCACCCAAATGGAACTTTCAGTGTGATACCTCCAGCCAGCTATTGTTCAGTATAAGTATACACACCTGGGACAAAAATCCATGCCAAGAAAACCAACAAAACACAGCCCTACATACAAGAAAAATTACCCATCATCATATCAGTCACTGGGAGATAAGATGGTCTGATCCAAGTCAGCTCCACAGTTCCTTTCCTGTATATACATCAGGACCCAGGCATTCAATCCCAAGTCTAGGTACTGAACAGCTGTATAGACATTCACTGTACAGCTAAGTCTCAGCTTCTAAAAAATGGCAATAGCATTCCCTTACTTACAGCACTAATGGGGAAAAAATATATGTTCTCATTGGTATGGTGATGACAGCAGAGTACAAGCAGTAAATCCTTAACGTCAGCACGTACTAGTGACACTTTAAAATATGGCATTATGGTCTGCAGCTAAACAGCCTGGCTGATTTCTCTTCAGTAGCATTTTATATATTCGTACCTCTAAGGATATGAAAAAAAAATAGCTATATTTCCTGTAACACTGAAAAAGTATTTCTTGGAAAACAGAATCCCTACAAATGCTAGACACAAACAACAAGGGAAGCCGTTACACAAAGTCAAAACTTTACAAAATGCATTCACTTTCCCAGACAAAGGAACAAGATATAAAAGAATGAATACATGAAAAACTTACCAATAGATTCCTGTCAGTACTATTGTGTTGTAACAACAGACAGAAAAACTATTGCACAAAGAAAACCAAGGAGAAAACCAAGGAGAAGTACTCCTACTATTCCTCACATCATAGAAGCTATCAATGCAAAAATACTTTTTAGAGTCCTTACAAGGACAGTGAGGCTGAGATTGGGTAGGGTGGGAGAAAATCCCCAGCCAACACCACAGGGCTTTGTTCCAAACAGAATTTTGACACCTTGGTTCTCCTGTATTATTGTCTTGCAGTAACAACCTCAGCAGGAATCAAGCACAAGCTATCTTTACAGAATGTATCCCACAACTAATGCAGAAACAAAGCACAAAAGTTCTATCCAAAAAAGTTTATCTGGCACATTTAGAGCTGCCTGCAAAGGAATGTGAATGGGAGTAAAAACAATTTTATCTGTATTGGTTTCACTGCCAGTTAAGTCTAACAGCCATAGAGATGCTTTGGTTTGTTGTGTAGTAACTGTTCAGGCACCTGCACCTCCAATAAAGAGCATGTATTTAAGTCACCAGGAAAAACAAATATCTAAATTTTGCTATCATTCTAATAAACGGACTTTAACAAATAATTATCTCCCACAATTCACTATTATCTCAAGAGTAAAAATATTCCTTTGCCCAAAAAAGCCTTGCAAATGACTGTGTATAAGAGGAGACTCAGAAATGAAAACACACATCACTTAAGTTTCAAGTCAGCAATCTTCAACATTACTTCAGAAACAGAATTAAAAGGCTAGGGTGATCAATCCAGAAGTCATTTTCAGAAGATGACAGAACAGAATACTGCAGACTAACACAGAAGTGTCAGAAGCCAAGCATCTTTTTCCAGACTAATGACATACTTAACGTATTTTTCAAAGTATCTAATACCGGGCATATTTTCCATGTGGAAAGATAATACTTACCTGGCCTGCTTTACTAAATCTGTGGCCAGCCAATATCATATGAAATGCAAACTTTCTAACCATGGGACTTTTCATGTTTATAAAGCAATGGGCTGCCTGCTCCAACAGGAGTGCGCTGCGAAGATCTGAATCCTGTTTAAAAGGAAAAAAGAAGAATTAGCCTGAGTTGAATAAAACCATACAGGTAACAGTGACTTTGTGCTAAGAGGGACAGTAAGTTGTAAGAGTTCTGTGACACTGAACATTCTTTTATATGCAAACATTATATACACATGCGACCACATAAAAATAAGACTAAAAGAACTTTTCAATGTGTTCAATACCATCATGTTCTTATTTCTTCTAGTGAAGCATATATGAACCTGTTTCAGTATGAGTAACAAAACAAGTATTTTCTGCTTTTTCATTTACTCAGGCTACAGTTTCAAACATTTACCATTCCCTCTGAAGCACTCTCCCACCACCTTTTCCCCTCCCTCCACCTGCAGATACTAAAGCTAGAACCAAAAAACAAGACCTCTACCAGGATGACTGAAAAATACAGGGAGCAATGAAACTTGGTGAATTTTTATCATGTGAACCTTTCAAACCTATTGATTTCTTAATGTACAATTTCTTACTATTATACCCTTCTCTTCTCTGGCCAAGGCACAGCTATATTACTTTAACCAGTCAAAACAGAATATACTTTATTTTACCACAGCTAAACTCCATACTGTCAGTGATGCTCAAGTATGTATCTTGACTACAAATATACTCTGAGACACCAATATAGTATCTGTGAAGATTTTTCTTACAACTACCAAAATGCTCCACATGCATACTACATGCAATTTTAAGTTGTAAAATGACCGTGCGAAGCTAATAGTGTTTAAATTCCTTGCTCAGATATCTTAGGCTGCTCTTGTAAACACAGGTAGCAAGCTTAAGTTGAAAGTGCAAGAATGAAGCTACAGAGACACTTGAGAAAGAAAATTACAGAACTAAACAGATTTATTCCATGCTTAACTGGTCCCAGGAAGGTCCAGAAGCATCACATTTGGTGCAGCTGGCCATGAAGTCAGAACTACCAGTTAGACTTTTCTCCAAGCTCTAAAGGAGATGCTATACTATTACTGGAATAACATTTTTCTTCACTCCTTTTCCAGCAAGAAAATTTCTGGGCTAGAAGCTGATTCCGTGCTTAATTTCTGCCAATTAATATCACAGATGTGTAGGGTTTCACTTACACAGTAAGGTTCTAATGATTCATACCAGCTGAGCTACAGTAATGCCTTAGTTGCTTAAACAATAGAGAACTTCTGATTATATATGGGATAGCATCCATTATGGCTCTGGCAAGCCATGCTAATACTTTTAACACATGAGTTTGTAAGCTACACCATCCAAGAGCTAAGTAGATGTCAAAGAAAATTAGTTACAATGCCAAAGATAACATATTTAGCATGGTTAAGGAAGTCAAGCAAGTCATTTGACTAGAAAAAGAATAACTGTACTAGTTCCTTCACTTACAGTGTAAACAGCTTTCTTCACTTCATGCTCTATACCTGTTCATTTGCTACCTTTGGCTAAAAAATATTGTAGGACAAGAATCAGAAGGTAACCTAGAAGTGTTTGGGTAAGAAAACAAATACTGAGAAGGCAGAAACAGAAAAAGCTACTAAGTTTTACCTCACTGGTCAAACGAATCAGAAGAGCAGCTGCCTCTGAATATTTGCTTTGACTTTTTAAGATTTCAGCACTAAGCAGTACACAGCGTTCAGCCAGAACCATGTTCCTAAAGTAAAAACATGCATGTATTAATAAATATTTATCAAAATAAACCTCAGAGAACTTTTTCTCTCAAATCTTACTAATTTTCTACATGTGGCATCAGACTGAGGTTCTGTTGCTTATTCTTCTTTAAGTAAAATATATGAAAATTCACTCCCCACAAAACAATCACATACAGGTTGATACATTAAGTGTCCAATTCTACTACAACAGGAGCTTTATGAAAGACAAAGCTGGAGAGCATTTTTGAGAACAGTATTGTATTTGTAAAAATACCAACTAAAATGATCTGATAAACAAGAAGTTCAACAGCTAGAAGCAGGTTGTACTGGCAAGTTGTACCTGGGTACCAGGTGCCCACCAAGCTGCTCTGTCACACCCCCTGCTCAGCAACACAGGGGAAAATATCAGACTAAAAATATGTCGAGAAAGGGACAGGGAGATCACTCACAAGTTAAGTCATGGGCAAAACAGACTTGTTTTAGGGAAGATTTAATTAATTTATTGGCAATTAATAACTGAATAGCAGAGTGAAAAATAAAAGCAAAAATAAAACACCTTCTCCTGACAAATCCTCCTTCCCAGGCTCAAGTTCACTCCCAATTGTTCTACCTCCTCCTCCCCACAAGCAGGGCAGGGGAACAGGGAAAAGGAGTTGTGGTCACTTCATAACATTTCTCCTCTGCTGCTTCTTCCTCCACATCCTCCTCCCCTGTTACAGTGCGGGGTCCCTCCCACAGCTGCAGTTCTTCAAGAATTGCTCCAGCATGTATGCTTTTTGCAATGTACAGTCCTTCAGGAACTGTTTCAGCGTGGTTTCCCCACAGGTCACAGCTCCTGACAGCAACCTGCTGTGGCACAGACTCTGTACAGGCTACAGCCACCTTCAGGGTACATCTACCTGCTCTGGCACTGGGACAGCCTACAGGGTAGATCCCTGCTTCCCCATGCACCTCCATGGGCTGCAAGGGAAAATCTGTTTCTGCATGGTCTTCACCACAGGCTGGAGAGAAGCCCTGCCTTCTCCTGACCTTGGTATCACAGCAGGGCTGTTTCTCTCATTTTCTCACTCCTTTCTCTCAGCTGCTGCACAGCTATTTTTACCCTTTCTTAAATGTGTTATCACAGAGGTAACAGCAGCACTGCCAGCTTGAGCAGCTGCAGGTTCACTTTGGAGCTGAGTGAAAACTGTTTCTGCCACAGGCAGCTCCTGCTGTCTTCTCACAGAAACCTTTATTGCAGCCACCCCACTACCTAAAAACCTACCATGTGAATTCAATACACAAGTTCAATAAGCACTCTATTAAGAACAGCCCAGATCTCCTTTCATGCTATCCTAGCTGCTAGTTTATCTTACTCCTTAAAAAGTTACCATCACTCTGTGATCATCTGCACTATTACTGTGCAGGGCAAGAAAGTTAAGCCACCAGATCTTTCAACTTTCACTGGATCAGGAAAGTAAACAACATACTTGCAGATATCTCGATAGGTCTGAATTGCTGTCTCCATATAATGAGCAGGATATGGCCTGGGAGCTCCAGGCTGAAGAAAAGCTGATACTGCTGCCATCTCCTACAAAAGAAATTCAGTACTGTCACTGTAAGTTTTTTAACAAATCATAAAACTCAAAAGACTGAGGAACATGTTTCAATAACTACTAGATTCAAGATCTTCATCTAATCAGTTACTGGCATATAAAAGTTTCCAATACACTGTAACTGATAAAAGGTTTAATACAACAGCCTATTTATGGCTCTGCTTGTAATTAGCCATAGAGTTACACACAGAAGTGTTTGCAGTTGATAGTACCTGCAGAAGCATTGATGCAGTACAATTTTACAAATCCAAAAGAATTTCTTATTATCAGGAAGATTGTTCCTGCAAAGTAGCACTACCATGTATTTTAAGATGAGGTCTGTTGTTTGAGTTTTGCTTAAATGAAATTACATTACCAGCTTCCAAGGAAACTCTAGAAAACATGCAGTCTGAAATTTTACTTCTTTTTTCATGGATTGAAAATACAATAGCAAAGATATTCTGCAGAAAGTAAACACTAAGACTAGTAGACAATTGCAACAAATTCGTAATTAAGACTGCTTTCATTCGTTTGGAAATTAGGATTTCTTAATATTATTCTGCTTATTCAGATTATCCAAATGCAGAGCAACTGTCTGAACTGTAAAAAACAGACATTTAAGTAAAAGTTTTAATCAAGATGCAAAGGCATACAATAATGCTTCCATTGCTCTATGAAGCAGTTTCAAATTTTAGCAAGTTAACCAGACTAAAGTTTACAATACGTATCTTCTAAAAAACTGATAAAATTAGCCATTTTCCCGCAGTTCTCCCATTTATCTTGTTGAAAATTACTTCAGTCATAAATACCTTCATTCTTAGGAGGAAATTATGAATGAGTATGTGTTTAGAGTGAAATTCAGTAGTGACATACTCAAAGTATAGCCTTCAAGTCCTAAGTCGCCCAAAAACAGGTACAATACCATATGTATAGTGACAGAGTCTTTAATTTCTGGCTAGTAAGAATTTTGCCTAAATCCAAAAGAGATACTATAAAGCTATTTTACATCTGGCTTTAAGTTATCATTTTAAAGATCCATTTTTCTGGAGGTGGCATTCTAGGTTTTCTCCTTTCCATATTTTAAGAATTAACTCTCCAGTTTTTAGTCATACCTTTAGTCCCTTCATATAACAGCAGAAAACAGGTTTTACAACACCTTAGAGTTCCCTAAAGATATTCAGTAGATTTGGGGAAACCATTACAAATTTGGAGGTGGAGGAGAGAGATTGCATTTTGTTACCTTCAGACAAACATAAGAGATTATTAGAAAAAGTTCACAGAATGTTCACGTTATGTGAAGTACCAACCAGTGCTCCAGCTGCATAAAGCATTGCCTGATCATTTAAGAAGTCTTTCTTTGCTGTATGGTAACAGCTATATGCAAGTTCATAGTGTTGCACCAAAAAGCACAAGTCTGCCATTTTCCGGATTTGAAGCTCTGGCGCTTCTGGTGGATACCTGTAAATACAAATATTTAAATTCAAAGTCATCCTCTCTCATCTTAATATCTATTCACAAAGTAGTAATAAAATCTGCATTGCTTCAGCCTTGCCCAAAAACAGCTAAGAAAAGTGAATCTGCTTCCTTTCTGCCACATGTAACTTGGTTTCACATCCCACTTTCTGATTAGCAAGATTCACTGTTCCAGTAACATTCGAAGCACACACTCCTCTTAGCCAAGAAATACTGAATGGAGTTTATAACTACCACTGAAACTGCTCAGATTAAATATTAGAGCTAAGCAGAGCTCTATGAGAAGGAAAAAAAATAAGACTTTGACTGTTCACCTGGCTGTAAGTTATTTCTCCACATTTCTCTTGAAAGAAGTAAGTCCACTAAAAAACTATGCTTTATGACAAAACACTGTGCAAGTTCCTGTCCTCTGCAATCATCAATCTAATTTTTGGTTAATCCAATATATATGATTCACTTCAGTAATAATCAAATACACTTTCACAAACACTTGTATGTCAAATGCTGTTGGAATTGAACTATGCTTACAAGTTCAAAACAGAAAGCTGGAATTAGCAACATTTTGATTATGAATCCAAAGACACACAACATAGATATTTGAAGCTGTATGTGCATGTCAAGGACATTAACCTTGACTGGACAATAACCAAAATTATTTAGACTTCTGTGGTAAAGACAGTTGGAGAGTGATTTTCATCATTTTACATCCTTCACAGAGGGAAGTTACCAAAGCATACAGAATTAGTATTTTGGTAACACTTAAAACCTGGGTTTAGTGTATATTAAGACATAGGTGCACTAAAGTATGAAATTCCCTTTAGTTTAGTTCTTGAACACATTGCAAAAGCAATATACTCAATACTCTGCTGGAGCAAATTGCATAGTTACATAAGCAAAAACACCTATACGTGGGGTTTGGCTGTAATGGCAGGTGAAAATGCTTGTACAAATTTTAAAAAAAATCCCTCATGGCAAGCCATAGCTTCTTTTAATTACTATTACTCTTAAAAACATGTGTTCATATTAACTTAGAAAGTTTCATTGTAAATACAGCAGGCAGATGACTCTGCAAAGAGTGTATTTTATTCCTTCCCTCTTTAAGTTCTGCAACTCCTTTATTGTACATATTCAGGCACAGTACTTCTCGTGATTTTTCTAATTTAAGTCATTCACAACATTGCTGGTTTAGTTCACTCTGCAGAACACAATCAAACAAACACATGCTTTCCCTCCCACCCCTAAAAAAGGTACATTTTCAGTTTATAACTAAAAATAAGGACTGACATTACTTACAGCAAACCAGAAGTATTCTTGAGTTCATTTATACTTTTCTCTGGAACCTTGCTGCCACTAAACCATTTTTTAGTAGCAGAAAACAGTGATCGGCTCAAGCCTTTCCTGGATATTAACTGGAGAAAGACATTGAATTAGAGCACTACATTGTAAGAGATGTAAGTTAAACTAATATAAAAAGCAAAGCTTCATTATGGTTTCGTAAATTGATTTTTCTTCCATAAAACAGATATAAATAAAAGAAGCAAAATAACTAAGAACACACTTCCTTAGAATTTATCTCTGACACTGAAACAGAAGTTCATATATTTATTTTCATATATTCATAATTCATATGTTTATCTCAGACAGCTGAGGTTATTCTTTCTGTAAACTGAAGAAACAACCATCTTAAGAACCATAACATTTGATACATCTGTTTGAAAACTAAATTCAAAATAATTAGAATATCTAATTTTGGGTAGTAGTCCAATGTAAAATCTAGACTAAGTACATACTACAAGAACCTTCTCTCTGTCATCCACATAAAGCATTATTACACCATGAACATCAATTTCAAGTGTCAAAGGTACGAGGCAAGCAAGGCTACACAACTTCATTCTTTTAGATAACTTCCACTTCCAAGGAAACTTCTGCAGGGAATTACCACTCCCATCCTATAAGGCAAAGTATAATCGCTCTTTAAAGATAATTTTAAAAAGCAGAACATCTCTCTTACCAGGACTAGGAATATATCACTGCATTCCTGTTTGCTACACTTTATGTAACCACTCCTTTTTAATGTTTCTCCATACAACTTACTAAAAGTAAACATGGTCAGCATGTACAAAATCCCGAAAGTCAATTCAAGGAGTGAGCATTCCTAACAGGACATGATCCTTCATATGAAAAAGCCCTCATACTTAAAACTATAACTTGAATAGACAATCCAATCAAAATAAAATCAGAGCTCAGACAACAGACTANACTATAATCGCTCTTTAAAGATAATTTTAAAAAGCAGAACATCTCTCTTACCAGGACTAGGAATATATCACTGCATTCCTGTTTGCTACACTTTATGTAACCACTCCTTTTTAATGTTTCTCCATACAACTTACTAAAAGTAAACATGGTCAGCATGTACAAAATCCCGAAAGTCAATTCAAGGAGTGAGCATTCCTAACAGGACATGATCCTTCATATGAAAAAGCCCTCATACTTAAAACTATAACTTGAATAGACAATCCAATCAAAATAAAATCAGAGCTCAGACAACAGACTGATATTTGAGTCCAAAACTTAATGCTAAATACAGTAATTTGATTGTACTAATGTAAGTCAATCCATCTCTTCAGGTGTTAAAGCGCAAGTAAGAGTGAAACACTCTTAAAATAAAGGACTTCACTGTGATGCAAGTAACTTTTATGTATGACCTTGACTGAACATGGGCATGATATTAAACCCACTTCTAAAAAATCCTAGTTTGAAAGCAGCATATTCAGTTGCAAAAACTGCTCAGATCAACAGAATTACACGATTCAGAGCGTCCCTGCATCTCTTCCCTGTCAAGTAGCAACTGAAGGATATAGCTTTTTTTGCAGATGATTATTGATTAAATAAATTTCTTAAATTTAGTTCTGTATTCTGATGTTGAAACATGAAGTCCATTTTGTTCCCCATGTCCAAGAGCATAGAATACTAAGATTCAACAGATTTCCCTGGAAATAGTTCACACAGGCTTTCACCAAGAAGCTACCTTGCACTGGAGCTGTTGATACAAATTAGTTCTTGTTTTTTTAAAAGACAAATTAAGCAATAATGAGAAAACTTCAATTATTTCTCTTAAACCTACTTACAGTTTCCAGCAAGACTGCTGAATCCTTACATGCAGCAGGAAATAATACTGTCAAAACAGATTTCTGGATAACTGGATTTATACCCCAACCATTTTTTCCTTATTATAGCACAAAGTGTTTTTAAGGGTAAACTGACCTGATCATTGAGCTGTCGAATTGTTTTCTCTATGTGTGGCAGAAGTCCCCGAAATGTGAATTCCTGTATGAACTGCCTAATTCGATCGTGATCTGTGAGAGTTAAACAAGCACCGTGAGGTGTCCCAGAATTTGACTTCTTTGAGTCTTGCAGTGATGTAGAAGCCTTCATGTAATCAGTGCTATCCAAACTGCCACTGGGATGATCCAGCTGAAGGGGGTGAGTCTTAAAGTTGTTTGACAAGCCATCTGTTGAAAGATTGAAATAAAAGCTCCAGTAAGTATAAAGTTACTTAAATTTTGGGTTTTAAAGGTAATTTTTTTTATCCTACTTCAAAGCTTTCCTTACTCGGAACTCTGGAAAGCAAAGCAATTCACCAACTGTTCTGTACTACAGACCAATGCTGAGCAGGCAGCAGCAGAGCACTGAGTATTGCATCATTCCTGCAATTCTCAGAAAGTTCAGGGAATCTCAAGAATTACAACATGGCTAAATATGTACAGTTTTGGTTCCCAACTACAGTACAAAAAAATCTTCCAATATGCTGACTAATATTAAGAACATCGAAGGAAAACTATGGAAACATTAAAATCAAAATAAAGCTTTCATGGAAGTTGGAAATGCAAGAATTACTACAATGGCTCCATTCTCTTTTTCTCTGCTTATGTTTTAAGGTAAAAAAAAAAGAAAAAAAAACAAAAAAACAACGAAACAAACCTATTTTCCCATGTCCTTCCAAGCAATCATGATGTAAAACAATTTCCACCAAAGTCTTCTTTGTTCAGTGAGAAGGCTGCTGACGACTATTGCATTTAGCTCTCCGAAACAGACTGAGACACTGCTTCACTCTAAGACTTAAGCAGTTCTCTTATTTGTAAGAAAATCAGCTTGCCCTATCTGGCACCGAGCAAAGCTGAGCTGTGAAAGCAAATCTTTAATGGATTTTACTCATGAAATATAAAGCTGAGATTGTAAAGTTCAACTGGCAGTTCCCAGACTATATCTGGGCTGCAAGGCCTTAGAAAGATGGCAACTGTAGGCTCTCCTACACATGCTAGGTCTTCACATGCCTTTCAGGTGAGATAGGAAGGATCTGGGCTGAGGCAGGCCAGGCAATGCATGGTACCTCACTTCTTCCCTATTTGATGATGCCTCTCATCTCAATCCGACACAGCTATCTTAATTGTATTTTAATGGTGCAACAATTTGCACTCAATTTCATTTACTATCCTCTCCCATCCACAAGCTGAGTTTCAAGACAAGAGCTTCCAAACAACTTACAAATTAAGCACTTCCCTGACATTTACAGATTTAATACCACAACCAAGCACGAAAAAACTCCAAAACCTCAGCTTCCACCTTATAGCAAAGCACACAAACCAAAACTTTCATTATTATGAAAATTGACTATTTAATCCTATGTTATTTTCACTAATTACCAGAGTTTCCAGACAATATGCTTAAACTTACAAAATATGAGCCCAATACATCATTTTAAGGAGATGCCACCAATCCAGTAGGCCAGTACCACAGCATTTTTCTTTGAGGACACTTAGAGCATTTAGAAAACCATTACTCTGAGTGTCTTAATAAATAATCTAATTAATTACTGTCCAAGACAAAAGACAGTTGTGTAAATGCTATAACATCAAGGTTTTAATAAAGTTACAAAAATACCTTTAATTTCACTGTCTATGCCATCTGATATCAAGTGATCAGTATTCTTGTTTGAAACAACAGTATAATCTTCATAGGAATCCTGCCAGAAAAGGAGGAAAAAAAAAAGTCAGAACTTTAAGACTACTCAACCACATACAAAAGTCATTAAACAGTAGCTGTCAACTTCAATAAGTTAACTGAATTACTACAGCAGCATGTTTGTTCATATGTATTAACTTCTCTAAGTAGTTTCTGAGGCTTTAAGAAACTGTCTTATTTTAAAGACTAAAGTTGTATTCACCAAATGAAGCAAGTACCTCCTAACTTGTTTAATTGGCATCCCTGTCAAAAGCAACTCCAACTCTTACACAGCAATGCCTACAGCAGCAAAAATATATTCCCTAAAGCAGCTCCTGAATAAGCTCACACACACAAAGATCTATATTGCACAATTGACATGGGACAGAAAAAAAGAAAAACATCTGATTAGTTTATGGTGCACTTTAACTCACTGGTCCTCTTAGCTTATAGAATATGGAACATTTTGACTTTTCAGTAGCAGCTGATGCCGAGAATGGCTACGTAGAACAGAGGCTAGACAGCTACATTTGGTAAAGAAATATGATTCCAGAAACCTTTTAATCATAAGGAGCTATAACTTCAAGTCAGTCAAAAGCAAACTCAAAAGAGAGTATTTTTGGTTCTAAAGCCAAAAATACAGATATTTACGGCAAACTCAAAACACACTATCACTTGCAATCCTAGCAGATGACAGACCAGACTAGACCACAAGAAGTTATCACAGAAACCACACATACTCCCACAAAACAACACACCCACACTATTTAGTGAAGTATAGAAGAGTCAGGAAAAAAAATTTCAGACTGAGGAAGACGAATAAAAATGAAGGTACAAAGTTACTATGAACAGGACACTTCTGAGGTTACTTCCTCTTACAGCTCTTAAGGCACAAGTCTATTATTTCTGTGCTCCTGTCAGTTTATTTCAGACAGTCCAGTATTTCAGTGCTCCTTACTGTCAACTTAAGTAGCATAGAGGACAGCTCCTACTGAGGACTCATCTTATGCCATCACAAAAAGTCACAGCTGTGTCAAAAGTGTCTTGACTGCCTACTAGCTCATTCTGTAGGAACACATACATAACACTAAGGTAAAACTGCAATTAAAATGGACTTTCATAAGCACTGTAAAAACTGTTTTTAGAATACTGTAATACCTGGTTCTGGATAGTGTTTTTCTGAAGGTACTGACTCCAAGGATCTGGTATCTGTTCATCTGCTCCTCTATTAGACACCCGAGAATTTATTTTCAGCAAATAGCAACCCTGAGTTCCATATCTCTGTTTCATCTCTTCATAAATTGAGTCAGCTCTGAAACAGTAAAACAACATTTATCCTGTCTTGATATCAAGCTAACTTTAGAGCATATACTGTAACAAGCTATTTTATTTATTTATTTTTATAGTGTTTAAAAGGAAAATTCTCCTATTTTTAAAACAATCCATTATGCAAGAGTAAAACTGAGAATCTTTGAGAATTGGTTCAGAAAGCTAGCAAAGAAAGCACCTATCCTAAAAGCTGGGACTGATTCATTTCATTTTACATGAATACAAGAAGATCTAAAAATAATACTTTCAAGTATCTGCCTTGATAATAGCATACTGGCTAATGGATCCTGTTGCATGTCTAATCTCAACAGGATTTATCAAAACAAACATTTTGGTCAAAGAGCTCATCTGTAAGCTCACTCAAGGCAGATGACCCACCTTTGTTCTTCTCCTGTGCTTACATCATGCAGTAACACATAATATTTGAGCGTGTTTGGTATAAACCACTTGGGATATGAGTATTCACTACTGTGCTGAATCCGATGTTGTTCTTGGGACAGCTTCAGGAACTGCTCCACGGGGTCAGGTTCACTAGAAGAAACTACCAGCATACCTGAATTCATCATTAAGGACATATACCCAAAGAACACAGGGACAACCACTGATCAAAGAATAAAACAGGAAGTGTATAAAATAGAACAGATGAGTACAATACTTAAGCATGTAAAACATGCTACCACAAAAGTATGTGCAATTAGAATGTGGCCTTACTCTCAATAAAAAACAATCAGTTAACTAACATCTGTAAATTGAGATGCAACAGGAGTTAGATTCACTGTCAGAACTGAAGCAAAGTTGAACCTGCTACACAGCTAATTTAAGATTTTAGATAGAGACCATATGTTTACATAGCAAACATATAGCTGAAATTCATCCCCACTGTATTTCAGCTTTCAACTTCCAAGGAGAGTTGGGGCTTTAAGTTATCACCTGAACAACAGTGATGACCAGCATTCATAAACACAGCAACACCACCTAAGTAAAAAGCAGAAGTGTTCAGATTTTTACCTCAACGCAACTACACAATCATTAATAAGGAACATCCCGCTCTGCTACACCTACTCATCAAATCAAAAGACATTAATTCAGAGAAACCAGAAAGCAAAGTTATACTTTAAATGTTATAAAAATTCAGAAGTCAGAATCAGTATTTTGCAAAGTTAATTCTGCACAAGTGTGGCCATTAACATACCTTTCCACTACACTGAAATTAAAATGTTCAGTACAGAATTAGGAATAGAGTATCATAAAACCTGCAGCATCATAATTACTGTAAAGCTAAACACCAGTTACATCATGAAACAGTGATTATTTTCAATTTCCCTGTAGACAAACAAATTTGGCCTAAGCTTTGGTTAAAAAAAAAAAAGTGAAAGCATTCAGGCATCGTTCCAGTCTTTCCAGACTTCTTTTTGTCCAGCATAGCTCAAAGTTCACCAAATTTCCAAAATTTCGTCTCCCCAGCCTCCACCACTCCATCTGCCTACAAAAAGCTATTAAAAAGCAGCAGATGCATCTCAAACACACATTCCTCTGTTGTAGATAAGGGACAGTCAACAGATAACTAAAGACCTACAGCAGAAAGTCTCTTAGGATGATGGAGTTTTGTTTACAGGTATTGAGCTCACTTTGACACAAAAACAGTGTGTGGAGAAAGAGAAAAAACCCCAATACAAACACCACAAAAAACCCAGGCCAATCAGTCACAAAGAAAACCCTGATGCCCTTATGAAATCAGTCTGTGTAGTCAGACATAGTGGAAAAATATATATGCTTCAAATCATAATTGTGATAGAGTTACTGCAAAATTTTCAGTTTCTCTTACATTACATTTTGTCACAGCCTTCCCTGGAGCAGTCTGTAACATTCAAAGGATACACGCAACATAATGGTTTAAGAATTCGTGATCAGATGCAGGCATGGACTGAAGAAAGCACTCTCTGTAAGACTCAAACCAAGGAGTAGTAGCTGAAATACACAACAAAACAGGACAAATAAGACTATTCAGTGAAACTTGTTTACCCATTAATGAAAAGGAAGTATGAAAGACTACACCTGAAAGTGAGGCCTGCAAACTCTGACAAGGTTTGCACAGCAGGGGAAAGAAGGGAGAACAGTCCAAGGAGAAAGTATTTTAACTGCTACACAAGTAGGAGAAACAGTAACACTTGAATCAAATCCTGTGAAACTGAATAGCACCTTAAGCCCCACTTTCCTCACCACTGTAGGCTCACGGGTATTCAGCCCTTGTAAAACCCACTACTCCCTACCACCCCTTTAAACACCCATACACCCACAAGAAAGAAACAAATTCTTCCAACAGTCATTGAATTTCTGGGCTAGGGATGTAAGAATTGACCAAGAAACAAAATTTATTTTTGAGTATGTAGAGGAGCTAAGGACTACCAAAACCCTATGCTGCCTGTTTTCTACAAGTGTTGATTTGACTTGACAGCAGTCCCCTTCCCATGCCTTGCTAAAAGAAACAGTTCAGCTGGCAAAGATCCAAAAAGATAAAAACTCAGATGTGAGCTGTGCCATTTATGCCTAATAATTTTAACCTGCCATATTCAACGCCCTTTTACAATAGGGATTTCATTTTCCTAAGAGTAACAAATCAAGGGAAACCAAGGATATCTGGGACATCAAAAAAATATGTGAACCAAATATTGTCCATTTCTTTCTACTCCAGCTACAGGTCAAACAATGAGCTATTATTTCTTCTTTTAAGCCTGTTCTATGACATCTTAATTCTCCAACTCCTTTCCCTTGAGTGGGAAACAGACTCCAGAGCAAAATCAATCCACTTTCAATAACCTGATTTCACACTGAAGTAACTGGAATCCAGTGTCATCTCATATGCAAACTAGAAAACAGTAACTAGTAGAGAAAAAAAAATTATTATGAAAATCTGAAGGTATTTTCTTTATATGACCCCTAAAAAAACCCATAGACTTTAGTAAATAAAAATAAAATAAAAGTAAATAAAAATTTCAAATGCTTTGCAAAGCTCTCATACACCCCCTCATAAAACCAAGCCAAACCACCACCTTGATTTCTTAAGCTAACTTTAGAAAACAGGTTCATTTTTATGTTGGAATTATCGTGTAGGGCATTCATTTAATGCATTTTGTTTAATCCTACATTGTGAAGCCATCTTAGATTGGCTTCAGACACACCAAAGTCAGATACAGCCACACTTAAATTCAGTCTAGCAGTCAGCACATGTCACATAAAAAAAAAGCCTAATAGGAGACAAACTTCCAGATTTTGATTACAGCCTTTCTAGAAACTGCTCTCTGAGTACTCATCTAGGATATAAAAAGCTCCTGGCTTTACTGAGTCCTACATGCAAACATGCCAACTATTTAAATTAAGGAAAACACAGCTTGTTATTATTAAAAGCAAGCCATAAGAAAGTGACTCATACACATTTTTCACAAGTATAACAAGCCATGCAGTAACTTGGGTTCAAAGTAAACACTGTTAAATAACCTAAGGCAAAACTGTCAACCACACTGTACTTCCAAGCACTGTTTTCAAATTTTCACTTCTGTTTTACAGCTGAATCACAGCAAAAGAAAAAAATCATGTGCTTTTTAAAATCTGACAAACAGGGAAGTACTACTTTGTTTTGTGGATTGATTCCCCTGCCCTCTTTTTTCATTTTGCCTATTAAAAACCTTGGAAGTGGCCTCAAGGCAACTGGTTTCCCTCCACACAACATTAACAGGATTCACTTGAGCATTTTACAGGGCTGTAATCACTTATCAAGTAGATACTTAATAAACACAGACCATACTCAAAACAAAAGCAGTATATGAAAAAAATTTTCCAACTGTAACATCTTGTAACATGTTACAGCAGTGCAGACCAACACTGTCATTCAGGTACCCAGACCTATAGGCTTTGCATTTTTCCAGTAAAATGTTTCCAGTCTGCTGGAACAGAAATGAAGTTCTGACAAACTTGTTAGTATGTTCAGAACTTATTACGAAAAAAAAGTAGTATTTGTAGATAACAGCTTAAGAATGGAAAGTCTGCTTCATGAAGTTTTATACTATTTAGCCATTTAGCAGGATCTGAACAGGTACTACTGAAAGGATAGCTATTATTGACCAAAGACAAACTATATTTATATGGAAAACTGAAAAACATGAAAACCTGGCTCTTATAGACCACAATGCAGAGCCTTGAGAGGTCAATAATCATTGTGGTTTGGTAGCAATAAGTCAGCATTAAGTCTCATAAACCATATAAAAATGTATTAGAAAGCTTTTTCTTTTTTTTAAGGGTCATACTCCAGAAAGAATGTCAATATAGCAGAGACATATACACTCTAAGTACAGTCAGCAGTTGAGTTCCAACTTAAAAAGTGTTACTATCCCCTGAGAAAGAAGTTCTCTGGAGAAGCAGAACATTTGAAATACAGCACAGTGACAGTATACAGTTCCATAGGATCAAACAATCCTGTTTTTAACAGCATCAGGTAATTTACCACCACCACCCTTATTGATTGTATGGAAAGACCAAATGATTTTGATTAACAAGAGTAGAAATGTGATTAAAAGAAAAATTAAAACAACCACCACCAACGATTTTTCAGTTAGGGGAAAAAATGGAGGAACACACATCTACGTCCAGAAAAGTGCTGAACAGTTGGAGCAGATGGTAAGGAAAGGTGGATGGGGCACATGGAAAAGGAGTAAAGGGCAATTTGGCAAATTGGCACCAACCACAAAAAAATACCTGAATAAAACGTGGATGTGTTCAGTTCCATCAGTGTCTCTTTCCAATTACTGTACCAAGGAACACTAGCTTTAACTGAGCGATCTGATAGAAAAAACATGGTATTATTATACTAAAAAGGGTCAGATGCAAACACAGTCTCGGCTTTTACACTCTGGGCGCGTGAAGTAGAAAAAATCTACACCATGCAGGCCCATGAGGGCCACTGAAGAGATGTGACTCCAGCTAACCTTAATCATGAGTATTTCAAGCTTCTCAACATTTGACAGTGTACTTTAATGGAAATCAATATTAATTTCTGGTTCAGCCCCAATTCTAGGCTCAAACAAAAATGGAAATTCTGTCAAGTAGCAAAGATTTAAGTTGTATCTAGATATAATTTCTATTTTACTATTTGGAAGATACTCTAAAACTCAGGCACTAACTTCTGATTTCCCAGCCTACAGTACCAGTTAAAAGTAGCTGAATACATTAGCCACTGAAAGTGGTTGCCCCAATATTCTCTTTCATCTCAATCATATTCCTCCAATGCCTCATGACAGCATTTATATCATGCAGCCCTGAACAAACATAGCCAGGGAACTGATCTAGTTGAAAAAATTATTTTCTTCTCTCAAGTGATTTAATTCTTTAGTGGGATCATTTTTCTTCATTTTCTACATGCACCAGTACATGGGAGAAGCAGGCATGGCTGAACATAAGCAACTTTTCAGCAACCAAATGAGTCTCTCAGCACTAGATTATGGAACTCTAAGAATATTAAAACAAAATCGTAACAAAGAAGAATTACAAACAATGAAATCAATACAACACAGCAGTTCCAAAGCTTTTCTCAAAGAAAGAGCAGGATTATGACCCCAGTCCCAGAAACAGTCATACCTCAGCTTCTTAAACAATGTTTATCTTTCTTCAGAACAGACTGCACTTGATCATGATTAAAATTAAGGAAATATATTTTAATATCATTATCCTAGAAAACTAATTCACTCCCAAAAAAGAACAAATCAAAGAACTGATGAGAGTATTTCCCATTTATATGCCAAATGATTATGTCCTGCTGTCAGGAATGAATGCATCTCTTGGTTTAAATAAAATGCTCTAAGAAAGTTGAAAAAAACAACCCTAAATGTCTTAGTAAATACTCATATTCATCTAAGCATAAAGGAACTCTACTTGGTACTTCCTCATATTCTCTAACACTGTAACGGGATACAAGTTCCTCCATCAAGAGCACTGTCAGTGTTTTGTGCTAAATCCCTGAAATGCGGTTCCACTGAACGACAAAGTTACTACATGAATTTGTCCTTCTGTGTGATCTTAAACAGCTTCTACACCTCTCCTCCTGTCAAATAAGCATATAGCCAATCTGAATGGAAATGAGAACCTAATCACTGAGAGACAAAAGACAGTCAAACATGGTAATTTGTACATCCAAAGCTCCAGCAGCAAATATGGAAAACAAAAGGAGAGATATTTGCTTATATAACTACAAAGCATTGCTTAATATAGCCACTATTTTTCTTCCCTTCTTTCAATACCTCACTTCTAAACTAAGATCATTAGAAACCTCATGGAATGTCTCCTCACTGCAACCATTCCGCTTTCCTAGGGTCTTTCCATCTCTAGAACTGAAGCAAACTTTCCATCCAAAAAAAAATTCCTAACAAAATGGCAATTCACCAATGTGACCTATAAACAAGGGCACAGAAATTGAAAAAGATGTGGGGTTTTCAACGTGTCTCAAAAACAAGCAGTTTCCAGGCTCAGGTCTTTTGTTTTATAGCCAATACAGGACATCAGGCTGAAGACATATCTTGTAAATTAGGTATCGAAGACATAAAAATTATGCTATTTTTCCATCCTCAAGATAAAAAAAAATTACTACAGCAACATCAGTTACTAATCCTCACAAGGTTTTATCAGTCTATTGCTATAGCAGAGCCAAACTCTTCACTGCAGGCTGAACTGCAAATACAATAAATTGCACATGTTTAAATAGGGCAGTGCATACATGCTTTGAACTAAGTGCGTGCTCAGAGGCTTTAATGGATTAGGGTCTTAATTGGGAGGAGTTTAATCTTCTCAGCTCCTAAGATCAGGTCTCATTTAGAATTATTCACAATGCCTCATCCCATGGAGATCTGAGAAAAAAACATTTTTACAACACTCTAGTCATTTTGACAGTGAAATATGAAGCATAAGTTCCACAGAAGAAAAAAAAATAAAAAGACAAGGAATCAAAGGAGTCACACACCTTTCCTCGTCTTTTTTTCTTAAACTTTTTATGACTTTATCATAAAAAATAAAAGCTAGGATAACTAACTTCAAGATAAAGCTGTACATTAGTATCAACACTAAGTTCTGATATTTATTCAGCCAAGTGCAACAAGTCACTGTATCAGTTTTGTAACAAGAAAATTACACAACCAAAGCATCGCTAATGGCTACAATAAAATAATGATTTAACGTAAGTTGAGAAGAAGTACAACGTTAGGAAAACTAAAATTATTAATTAAGTTAAACCACTCTTTCAACATTATATAAAGCCAAAACTATTGGATAAATCCAAAGTTTCAGTAAAAGCAATGTCTCAAAACTGATAATATAATTAGAGTACATGCCATGAAGCTGAAATGAAGGCTAGAAACCTCTCAGCCAATTTCAGTTTACGTTACGATACATACAGTATCATTACATACCACTGATGTTGAGATCATAATCTCCAGCTGTGATCACATTAGCGACCACTCCTTCAGCAGGCTGACTGACAGACACAACATCATGCAAAAGTTTCCGAATGGCACCGGGCTGAGGTGGGTGAGTAATGATGTTGTTGACAGCGATCTTCAAATTTTTAATGATGTGAAGCTGATTATTAGGATCTCTCATGTGAACTAAAAAGGAAAAATAAGAGGATTTGTTGAGGAGTATAACAGACAGTTAAAACAGTTGTCATAAATTAGTCTTTTTTCAACACATTTTTTCTTTAAAGATCGCTCCACTAAACTTCTTCATCATCAATTTTAGATCACAGTCCATAATGCTTGACTACCAAAAACGGAGGGGAGGGGAGGTGGTAAAAAAAAATTACTTGATGTTCAACATTAGGCTCATCTAGGCAGACTGATTAAAGAACAGCATACAATCTCAGCTGGTAAGAATGTCCACTCCATCTAACATAGTACAGGCACATCCTACACTGATGCACTCCCTTCCTTGTGGAACATATCAACTTCCATGGAAAAGCCATAGGAACCATGTATGGATTTCATACAATACATCATGTTTCAAGGAATCACCAGTTTCCAAGAAGCCTCCCACACACAAATAAATAGCATTTAACAAACTTGATAGGGATAGCATAGTATTCGTATTAACACATCCAAAATTAACACATCCTAAAAGACAAGCTGAGAGATTTGGGGTTGCTCACCCTGGAGAAGTGGGGAGACCTTAGAGCAGCCTTCCAGCACCTAAAGGTGGCTTTCAAGAGAGTTGGAGAGGTACAACAGCATGTAGTGACAGGAAAAGGGGGAATGGTTTAAAACTGAAAGATGGCAAATTTAGATCAGATATTGGGAAGAAATTCTTTACTGTGAGGATGGTGAGGCATTGGAACAGGTCGCCCAGAAAAAGCTGTGGATGCCCCAACACTGGAACAGTTCAAGGCCTGGCTGGACGGGGATGTGAGCAACCTAGTCTAATGGAAAGTGACCCTAATCACAGCAGGGTAAAGTTAGAACTAGATGTTCTTGAAGGTCCCTTTAAACCTAAATTGTTCTGTGATTTTTAACACAATAGCTTCCTTCGTAGAATCTTTGTGAAAATTGCTCCCTAAAGCCATCTGTTTTTAAAAAACTGTTCATGACATTTTCAACACTCATTACCATTCTGGGCCTGCTGTGATTTTTCATGTAATTTCACCCTATTTCAAACCACCACCAAGCAAGCCAGACTGTGAGTGCAGGCAGGACACACTGACTACGACTGCCTAAGCCACCTGGTGCTACCACGTGCCACACCGCACAGCCCAACTCTTCTGCATGTTATTTTCACAAATTCCTGTATAGCATACAAAAGGTAGTACAAAGGAAAATTCTTGCTGTTTTTTTCATCTTTCAACTAACTACAGGATTAACACCATAAAGGCTGAAACTGAATATTCAATCTGCTCCAGCCTGGAAAGCACTCCACTCCTTTTCCAGAAGCCTCTTCAGAAGAAGTACACAGCTAAAGTCAGATCACACTAGATGTGTTTACAATCCATCTTAAATGTTAAAAAAGATTTCTAATGTCGTTCAAATTTTGACTGGTGTAGTTCTAGCTTCCTCAATCACATTTTCACTCCCAAGCTTTACCCAGCATTAAAGCTCATAAGAAAACAGAGTAAAGCAGGTTAGAAAACTTGTCAAAACAAGTTTTTGTTGTCAAAAACAACTTAAAAATGTGAGGGTTTTTTTCAGCTATAAGTTTCAGATTGAACTCATACATCGTAACACTATATCAACCCCAGAAAAGGCAATTGTGCTGGCTAAACTTTACTTATTTCAGTTCAGCATTTCTATCTGAAAGCTGAAGCAGTTGTTTTGGATGGGGCTTTTTCCATCTTACCACATCGGTAAATTATCAACCCTACTGCCATGCAATTACTGAAATTATCAAATGTAAAGGAAGTGTCAGGAACAAACAACTAGGAAACTAGTTTGCCTTCACCAGCACAACTATAACACTACAACTCATCCTTGCTGTCTGTCGTAAAACGTAACAGCCATAATAATGAAGAGCAACGGCATTTCCATACAGAACACAGATGACATCTGGCATACGTTTAATGTTAAGGACTGAAGTAACAGACATACTTGGAACCCCAAAAAGCACTTGTCTTAATACCAAAAAAACCATGTCTAGTGCTACACATTTCCTTCAAATGTTCATAAGATCATTTCAGAAAGTACTTTGCCAAAAGTTGAAAACAATCAGATGCTAAGATACACGTGAACAAGGAATTCCTAACATCACACCAAGTTCAAATAAGCACAGTGTTCCCATTATACTTCCTTATATCTTGCACATATTTAAGGGTCAGAATCAGATAAAGTTATCAGAAACTCTCTTTTTCTTATTAAGGTCAAACACTTTGGTTTAAGAGTAACCAATGCTATCTTGAAGTGATACTTGCTAATTGACATGTACACTGTAATTCTCCCTCCCACAAAGACAGTATTAGTTCAAAGAGTATTTTTACAGACTTTTGAAAACAGGATCCTGTTTTAAAGAAAACCTACCTCTATGCACAATATATGCCTACCAATATATACAATGCATACACTTGTTAAATCAGGCATCAGTTGTTACTAACAAACGAAACAGTTAAGAACGACGTCACTTTGAGAATAAATATGAAGGTTTAAAATCCTCAGTATACTTTTGGTTTCCTTTATCAAAGGAAGTTGCAAGTTTGGGGAGAGTTTTGGTTTTGCCTTCCTCTAAAGTCAAGACTTATGGGGACAGTAAAGCTGTCCTTTCACTTTTTTAAACATTTCTCCTTCACTAACAGGAGGTGACTTACAGAAGTCAAGAGGCTAAAGATTACAGGACAGAGCACCCTGAATCTGTGCTCAGGACACTCTACCATCGCAGTTTGCTGAGTATTGCAAGGGTATTTTTGGCTAAACCAACATTAGCAAGTCACTGATAGGCCAAAGTTGACGAGTAGATTAAATACTGATTTGTGCAAAGGGTGGTCCTGCTGAATCTACATTACCTTTGTGGGGTTCTACTTCAAATTAGATAGAATCTGGCCTCCTTGGATTGAGCAACCTCAACAGTGCATGGTTTTACACTACCTGAAGACCTACACTGTGTTCTGGTCCTTCACATCTCTGTTAGCACACGAAGGATGACTGATATGTGCACAGTAGAGAGCTCAGCTTAGTTCCTGTTTACCAGAATTGTTTCACACATGTATCAGTAGACTAACTTCATAACTGCACTGCTTCTCTGAGCAAGAAGGCTGATGAACACACAGCCTTCAGCTGGTTCATAAGCCACGTAATTCCTAATTTCAGACAAAAAATATGTATTGTAATAGGATTCTAAAAATGCAGTAGCAAATCCATGACTGAACTTTTCAATTTATAGAAGAATTCAAGAAGCAATGCATGTACTTTAAACTTCTACATAAGTAAGGGACATCTTATTTCTAAAGGGATGGAATACCAATCAATCCAGTTTTATGTTATAAATTCAATGAAATAGCCACTAAGTGAAGAGAGATGGATTAATTTAAAATGGACAGCATTTCACACCCCCTTAAGTAAAACTGTATAACTGTGCTTAGAAAGGAAGACACCAAAACAGAATTACAGAATCACAGAATTGTTATAGTTGGAAGGGACCACTGGAGATCATCTACTCCAACCTCCCTTCCACAGCAGGATCACCTCAAGCAGGTAACAGGAACTGTCTGGGTGGGTTTGGAATGTCTCCAGAGAGGGAAACTCCACAACCTCCCTAGGGCAGCCTCTTCCAGTGCTCTGCCACCTACAGTGGAAAGAAGTTCTGCCTCCTGTTGAAGCAGAACTTCTTGTATTTTAGCTTATGGCCACTGCTCCTCACAGAATCCCAGAACAGTTATCACCACAATATCATAATCATACATAATATGAAAATAATAACATTATAACCATAAGCAGTAAAACACACAGCATGTCATGTACACACATTCTGCTGTACCACAGTCAGATCATTTAATCAGGCCCTTCTTCCCCTCTGTCCTTACCCTCACGCATGCTGCTTCTAACACAAGAACTTACAGTCAGCATGCAGTAACACTTTTTCCAGGAAGCAGGAAGAGGAAGTCACTCTTGGAGTGAGGAACTGGAGTCAGGCTTGTGGCCTGCTGGATCAGAATACACACAAAGTAGTGCAGCAACAAAACCCACTGTGCTAAGTTTCACTCAGGGAACACTGAGGATAATTCAGGTTTGCAAGTTCCTTAGCTGTCACAATAATTGGACCAAAATAGTTGCAACTAAGTGAAGTAATTAACCTTCCAAGTGAATGCTTCATTTTGAATACTCTGCCTGGTTTTGTTTGCTAGATGCATTTTGAGAGCCTTTCACTAAAAGGAAGAGATAATTAACTTCAAAACTCTAAAGATGTGAGCATCTGCATTTATTATTTTGATCTCTGCTGCATTCTCACATAGCTCATAAGCATTGGTAAACAAAATGAAAAACATTTATTAACAAGTTACAGTTGAAGTTACTAAGACTCACCTGAAAATTAAGGCTGATCTTTAACACAAAGTAGCTTTTAAGCTGATGCCATTTTTTAAGAAAGAAATACAAAAATCTAATGAGAATGACAGTACAAGCTTCATTTTCTTGCACTCTTTCCTCAGCACATGACATGTAGAGGCTGTAGTCTGAGCTACATGTCTGTCAGAAACCAAATCTGACAAATGTCACTGCATCACTATTCTGACAAGCAGTTCTCTGCAAACTGCTATCCTGCACATTACTGTAATGAGCAGCAACTTGAAACACATAGCTTACCTAAATTAAAAACAAACAAACAAATTCCAGATAATAAGTTAAAGCATCACAGCTAAAAAATTCTGTTGTTTCTCTTAAGTGGTCAATCTCCTGTTTTCCTGCTGCTTCACGTGGTCATTTTACCGATGCCACATAAGCAGCTCGATTCCCACTTCTTCTTTGCACAGGTCTTACTAACAGAAACGCCAACAACAACAACAAAAAAACATATAGGATTAAGCTACAGGTGAGAGAAAGGAAAGCCTTACAACTGAAATGACGATTAATGTTTCTGAAAGACTGGTCGTACTTTCAATGCCTGGCCGCCCAAGTCTGAAATTCAGTAGAATGTACAGCAAGAGTCAGGTACGAGTACTAGGGAGGTTAGCAGCAAAGTGGTTTTAATGGAAGACAAAAATCCGTCTGGAAGAGCTGAATTTACAGACATCTTCCTCTTCAGCCGTGGGATGTCTCCAGGGGAAGCCAAACTTCCCAGGTTCCGCAGACTGAATGAAATTAAGCTGACTTAACAGCTGTCACCTGCGACAACCCCGGTAAACCCGGGTCTCCGCCAAGCCTGTCACGGCTCCAGGTGGCACCCACCCGGGCGGCCGCCGCCACGGCGCCGGGAAGGGGTGTCCGACCCGTCCCACCGGGGCAGCCCCGGCAGGTGCAGCCGTGCGGGACCCCGGCCCCCGGAGGCCGCGGGCGGAAGGGAGCGGCGGCGCCTCCTCCCCCGCCCCGTGTAAACAACGCGCTCCGCTCCCGGCACCGACCTTCCGAAGTGAGGCGACAGAAGGGCCTGACCAGCTCAGCGAAGCTGAGGTTGTTCCTGCGGGTGAGCCGCTCCGCCTCCTCGCTGCACAGCGCGGCCACCAAGGGCACGAACGAGTCCTGGATGAACTCCTGCACCGACTGCACGCACTGGGCCATGGCCGCCGCTCGGGGCCGCCCGAGACGGCCCCGCCACCTTTCTCCGCAATTCTCCGGATTATTCCCTTCCTCCTTCCCTGGCCGGTGCCTGTCCGCGGCTCCCACTCGGGCCCCGCTCAGCGCCCGCCGAGCGCCGCCATGTTGCGCCTCAGCCGAGCCGCTCGGGGAGCGCCCGCTCCCGGCGGCCCCCGCGCCCGCTCATGTGATTGGCCAAAGGGGCGGCGCCGGGCCGGGGATGGGGAGGCGACGGTGGCCGGCCGGAGGGGAGGAGGCTTGGGATGCCTTGTGTTCCCCCCGCCCCGGAGCGGACAGTTGGTGCGGTCCGGGCGGGTCCGGGCGCGGGCCCGTGGGATGCTCCAGGGGGATCCTGGCGCCGGGAAACGGGTTTGGCCACCGAACGGGAAAAACATTGCTGTCGGATTTATTTTAAAAACAAACCAAACCAAAAGCCCAGAAATAACAACAAAAAGCGCCAAAATTACCCCAAAACAGGTAATTTGGCGTAAAATTAGGAAATTTTACCCCCCAAAAATTAGGAAAAAAACAAAGCCCCGAAACAACAGAAAAAAGCGCCAAAATAACCACGAAACAAATCAAAACAAGAAAACTGAAAAAAAACCCAAAAACAAAAAAGGGCCAAAATGACTCCAAAACAAAACAAAGGGGGAGAAAGTCAAAAACAAGAACAAAAACCCGAACAAAAATCCAAACCAAAACAACAAAAAAAAAGCCCCAAAGCAACAACCATAAAAACACCAAAATAACCCCAAAGCAAAACAAGAAAAATACGCAAAACAGCAACAAAAAAGCACCATAATTACAGCCCCCTCACCCCCCCAAAAAGGGGGGGGGGGGGGGGGGGGGGGAGAAAACAAAAACAACCACAAAAAAGGAGAGAGAAGCACACCAAAATAACCCCAAAACAAAAACCCCACACACGAATAAAACTACACAAATAAAACCTGTGAATGAAGCCATAAACTAAAACACAAGTTCCACTTTAACATGAGGAAGAACCTCTTTCCACCGAGGCTGGCAGAGCACTGGAACAGGCTGCCCAGGGAGGCTGTGGGAGCTCCCTCTCTGCAGACATTCAAAACCCACCTGGAAGCATTCCTGTGTCACCTGCTCCAGGTGACCCTACATTGGCAGGGGGGTTGGATAAGATGATCTCCAGACCCCTTCCAAGCCTAACAATTCTGAGATTCTGTTAAAAAGTAAAGAGTTGCTGGGGTGTTCTCTGGCAGATCTGTCAATGCTCAGTTGCATGCAAGACATTCAAACTGGGCAAAATAGCTTCATTTTTAAAGCTTTGCCCATCAAAGCATGATATTAAACAAAATCTTTTTGCACAGCGTGGTGGACAGCTGTCCTGGGGGATTCCCTGGCACCAGGAAGCTGGTTTGTGGCAGGACAAGAGCTGGCATTTGGCCCCAAAACCTCCCCCAAAGGAAAGCAGTTCTGTCAGTTTTATTTAAAAAAAAAAAAGGAAAGAAAGAAACAAAACCCCCACAACAACAACAACCACAACAAAACGACAATAATAAAAGCAGAAAAAATACCCCCAATAAAACCCAAATAAAACCACCAAAAAACCACACAAAACCCTCCAGAACGGTTAACTTATGCACAGGAGGCTCCACTTGAACATGAGGAAGAACTTCTTTACTGTGTGGGTGAATCTGGTTTGATTTTCTAGAGATGTTTGCAGTCTTCCTCACAGGAGATACTCAAGAACTGCTTGGATGCAACCCTGTACCATGTGCTCCAGGATGACCCTGCTTGAGCGGGGAGGTTGGACCAGATGGCCACTGTGGTCCCTTCCAACCTGACCACTCTGTGATTCTGTGAAAAATTAAGGAGCTGTTTGGGTGTTCTCTGACAGACCTGTCACTGCTCAGTTATGTGCATAAAATTAAAATGGGACGAAACAGCTCCTTTTCTTTTTTTTTGAGATTTGCATGTTAAAGCACAATTATCATCCAAAGTCCTTTTGCATTTGTCACCTGAGTAAGGAAGTCATGCAGAAGGAAGACAACAGTGATTATCCATGATGAAATAAGTAATTTTGAACATGTTATTTACAAAAAAGGAGTACTGTAGTAGGGCTGACTTTTAACACCCTGCCACAGACAGTCCTTGGGATAGGGCGTGTAAACATCAGAAAAAAAAGCCCATCCTCTGTGAATGAAAAAATAGTTTTTCATGTAGACAGTAAGGAAAAAAAAATCTAATAGGCCATACAAGTTCCTGTTCAGGACTGGGTCGTGGGAATGTTATCTAAAAGCTACTAAATATTGCAGAAGAAAGTTTTTTTTTGCTTTGATAGATTATTAGAACAAAGTGAAGGCCAAGTTCTACAATATTTATGGCTTATCCACATTTGGAAATTACCCAGAGTTATTCTAAAATCATGTTTTCACAGATACTTTAAACTAGGACCTCCATGGATGCTTTGGGAGAATGGTGCTTCTCTCCCATTACTCTTGATCCATTACTTCTGAACACTACATGAGTTATATCCAGCAGAGTCAAGTGGATCAGAGCTCCTGATCCTGTGAACACATGACTTGAGATTAAAAATTATTTTAAAATTCTGACCATCATCATGTCCTTCTGGCAGAGATTCAATTTTTTATTTAAATTTCTGGCACAGATTCCAATTTCGTGTGGCTATTACCAATCTTCGGTAGCTACTACAGAATGACAAATCATGACAAGTGTAATTGTGTTGGAGGTTTTTTTTATTATAGCAGCTCTAAACTTATATTTGTGTGCTCAGAATTTATTCTCTGTGAATACAAACACGTACACATTTTCTTTTTACCCAGTATTAAAAATTCTGTGCTTAGAATGTCTCTCTCTTTGGATGATCTCTCCCAGTAGGACACTGTCTACAGGATCAGTTTTGTCACGCTAGTTTAATGCTGCTCTGCCATCTTATGGACTGCTCTCCTAAGACAAGGTGACAGAATCACAGAATCAATTAGGTTGGAAAAGACCTCTGAGGTCATCGAGTCCGGCCTTTGACAGAACACCACCTTGTCAACTAAACGACACCACCGAGTGCCATGTCCAGTCATTTCTTGAACACCTCCACGGATGGTGACTGAGAAACTTTTGATGAAGCCTTAGACTTGCCTGGGGTACTGAGGAGGGATGAACAACCCCATCTTCAATGAATACAGCAGCTCAGGGTGCTGTGTCCCAGATCTGTTACTAAAAAATGGGGTAGTCAATTACAATTCAAATGCCTTTATTTACAAGGCAGAAGATTCATTAGAAAGAATATAATAGATCATTGCTAATGACCTGTAGCACCCTAAGTCTGGCAATGTGTGCATAACATTTTGCTTTCAGATTCTGACAATGTACAAATAGGACAGACAGTGGACAGAAGTACAAAGGGATAATACAATGTCATGAATCCATGTTCTGACCATCTGAATTATTTAACTGAAAATAATGGTTATTACAGAGAAAGATAAATGGTATCTGAACAGAAGTCAGAGAGTATAGGATGGAAAGGGAAGGGGAGACCTAATCAGGGAATGGAAAAAGAGAACAAATAATAAGAAAGTGTCATGAATAGATCGGAGCATAAATATCACTGAGACACAAAAATACATCCACTGCTTCAATTGTAAGAATAACCAGAACATGACTAAAATTTGGAGCTGAAACTTAGCCTCTACCCTTTGCTGTTTCTTTGCTGCTGCCAGTTGTGGTTTTGTACTGCTTTGGGCTGGAAGTTTCCTGAACTTGTAAGTTTTGCAATTATTTTATGCAGCTAACCAAGCTAGATCTTTCTGCTGAACTCAGCTACTGCTGAGGAAGTTCATTTGAAAGGGTTTTTCCATCTGTTAATAAAATATTTGTATTACTGTGTAGGTTTAAAGCAGAGGAAAAAGAATATAGAATTGCAAGAGCTGCAATCTCAGGTTGAATCCAATACTTTAATTTGCAGTCATTTAAATATGGGATGTAGATGTTTCCCTGTGGTAGTTACAGGCTAAACTATGTCTTTGAAAGTTTACAACATGGACTCCCAGCTCCTTGCAAATTTCAACTGCACATTAGATTTTATGCTTAGTTCAAATTTCTGAGTTAAAGAATTAATGTTTTTCACAGCAATCCTCTGCAGCATAACTTGAAATGAAAATTTTAAGATTTAGCTAAAATCACACAAGAAGCTCTCTATTGGAGGGGTGGAGTTGGTTGGTTGAGGGTTTTTTTAATAAACCACAGCAATACAAATAATTTCAAGTTTGGTACCAACATAGATTTACAACCAGTTAGCTGTTGTGTGCTAACTCCTCAAGGTTAATCTGGGACCCTGATTTCTCAACTTTTGGATTTGCTTATGACCTTCACAAACCTGAACAATGTGGTCATCTGTGTCAGCAGACACTGGTATGGAAGATGAATTGCTGCCAGAGCGAAGCTGTGGTTCCTGCAGTCTGCCATTCATCAGAAGCCCTCTAAGTTTCACTGTCTTCCACAGATCAGGAAAAGCTCTTGAAATGCCCTTCTGCAGCTTGCAAGACAAAGGAAAAATAACAGCTGCACAGAAGAAAGAGGAACTCCTCCTAAGCTGAATCAACACAGCTTGTCTTTTCCCAAAAGACAAGGAAAAAACACAATTCTGAAGGAAGATTTTAGACATCAAGGCAGTAAGAACTGTTCCAGGGGCCTCTAATGTGTATCAAGGCCAGGGTGCCTGGGACATGGTCCAAGTGATCCTCTGGACAGTCTGTTGGCTGAAGCAGAAGGTCAGATCTGAAGCTGCAAGGATTAATGGGAAAGGTTTGCCCAGGCATGCTTCAAGATGCTTGAAGGGCATGCCATGATGGGCATGGGATGGGAATGGGTGATCATGCAGTTCTCCTTCCAGGCATGATAATACAGCTCTTTCAGTGAACAGCTCCTGGTATTTAGAGAGAGCTAGGAGTAGCTCCTGATGATCCTGCTCTGGCTGGGAATTCCGAAGTAATCATTCTCTATAACCTCTCTTTTGTTCCCCAGAACCAGAGGTCTACCACCCCCCTCGCCATCTCCCCCCCC
>VZSE01001558.1:142604-161101 GCA_013398275.1 Promerops cafer
CAGGATTAGCAGCAATCTTCTATTCTTTGCCAGTAACAAAAGAGAGAGACAAGTGGGAAAAAAGAAGAAATTAAGTAAAACAAGTGGATCAAAACTCAGCAACACAGTCCTTGGATCCATTCACCACAAAACTTTGGACACATATAAATATTGCCACTCTCCTTGTAAGAAAAAGTGAAGTTCTCATGCTCACTCCCTCACACACTCTCATACTTCCTTTTTCCTAATTATCTCACAGCTTTCTACCTGAAGTCTGTCATCCTTGCTGCTCATTTCTTTTAAAATGTAGTCAAATAATCTTCCTGATTCTGGGGGTCCCTTTGTCAGGGAAATTCCTGGGGTTGTTGCCTGCCACTTGCTGAAACTGAGTCATTAAACTAACAAAGGACTAACAAACTGGTTCTTCATTTGTAGGCAACATTTGTACTAATTTCTCCAAAACAGTTCCATTTTTGCAGTCCTAGTCACATGCAAAAAGCCCTACATGTAATGTGTCCCTATAACAAGGTGTCTACAGCAGTATTTATGACTTAGTAGGTGTGTATAGTGTGCAGCTTTGATTTGTAGGTGATCCAAAGCAAGCAGGTGCATTTCAGGGGATGGGAGGCAAGCACCGATTATAGTACGCATACACAGAAATATAGACAAATAACTGAAAGTATGAATTAAAACTGATCAATTAAATCTGGTTCCTCAGATTCCACTCTGCTTTCACTGAGCTTAGCTATCAGAGTGATGTTAAATTTAAGCAATATAAAGGAAAAAAAAAATCACTGGAGCAATAATTAGAGAAATGACAGCCGGGAATGTGGAAATGCAAGTGGATATGTGATTTCATGAATATACTACATCTGTTGACCTGAAGTGAATCCATATAATTTTATTTTTTTTAAGTCAAATGGAAATATGCTTTATGCAGAGGAATTTTCCAAGACACCTTAATACTACATTTTTTCTTATCTTTTGTCCTTAAAACAGAGTCATGGCACATTATTGTATCCAACCAGATTTTCTCTTCTATGTTCAACATATTTACGTAATTACTCTTGGAGTCAGAAGATGAAAATGAACCAAACAGTAGATTCTCACTCAAATCGGTATTTTCCTGGTTCACAAAGAGTATTTTTTCTGAGGTTTTTGGATACATAAATACAGTACTACGTAGTGCAAAGTCATAAAATAATAATAAAATGTTGTGAGATGATAATATCAGTTTTCCATTGTTCACCAGGTATTACTCCTGGGGATAAAATCAGTTTGAGATTTCCTGTCTTTCCTATGATTAGAATCACCTGTCTGTCCTTCCACAAACATACTCCTTTTACTACATTTAAGACAGCAACAAATAAAAAAGTCCAAACAAAGTTTTCTTTGTCATTTAAGGAAATTTCATCTTTGAATCAGCAGTTCAGATTTTCACTGCAAAATGTATTTCAATGCATTGGAAACAATAGGTAGGCATAGAAGGGCCATTTTGAGCTTTACCAGTTGCAATAGTCAAGTAGATGCAATTCATCTATCACATCACAGGGGGAGTGAACAGACAGAAATTCGCAAAACTGTCTTTATTGTATGCTTAAAGGTGTGAGAAGTAGTCAAATTATTTGTTATTTGGGTTCTAGTTAATAGAATTCACTGTATTCCTAGAAAGTGCCTTGTTTAGACTGTCACTGTAAATTATTATTTTTGGCAAAAAAAAAGTCATGGAAGAGGAAGAGAAAAGCAAATGAGAAATGGTACTCAAGAGATTTATTATTTTTTTACTAATGGCATTATCAAAAATGCTCTTGGGAAATGTTCAAGTTACATATTCCTTTTATTCTCTGTGCCTGGAAAATTTAGGGAAATATGAAACTGTCCAAATAGCCTGTAAAATCTATAAGGCTTCCTCATTTTAATATATCTTTCAATGATAGGGCTTGCTATAAGATCAGCATTAAAAATAAACACTATTTATCTTAGGAGCCATCATGTGTATTTTAATCTATGATATTATTCAACATCCTAATTGCTGCATTATAATTTGAAGCACAAAGAAATTAATTCTGATCTGGATTTTATCAGGAGCCACTGGATTTAGTGTGCAAGACATGATTGCTCCTATATTTTTTGTAGGGATATAGACCTCAGCTTGGGAAGAGATGGGGGTCAAAGTGAATAAAAAATCAGAGCACTCCATTCCAGCAGCTTCCAGACAGCATAATGCAAACACGTGAGAGAACCATCCTCCCTACTAAGAACTAGAATTGAATGCATAATTGTATTTTTGCAGTTTGGGAAAAAATGGAAATGGAGGAAGAAAAGGAGTGTGATAGATTCAGCATGACAATACTGGTTCCCTAATTAGAAAGCCCTGACCAGAGGATATAATCACTTTTTCTTCCATGTCTTGTGTCCTGTACCAGACATGGCAAGATAAAATCCAGACTTTCCAACCACTTCTAAACAGCCTGCTTAAATTTTTGCATTTAGTAATTCTATTTCATTCAGAAAGGTATTTCACATTTCTGACTTCTTCTACCCCCAAAATGCCAGCTGGTAGACTTCAAAATTTCAACTCTTGTTCCAGTTTAAGGGGAAAAAAATTAATGAGGACATTTCTTGAGGAACAGAAATTAACTGTTAGTTCTACACCTACTATACTTCATCAAAGTCATCATATGCTCCTAAGCTGAGGCTGGCAAAGAGGTGTAACGCCACTAATCTGAGTGTGATCGCTGTGACTATGACCTTGTAAGGCAATTTGAAGTTTTTGTGATAGCTTGCTTCCCCTTTCCCTCCTATTCGTGATTCCCCAGGGCCTCTTTTCACTCTGGTTCACTTTCCAAAAGCCCAGACTGGTGGATCAATCAAAGTATTTGGATCCCTCAGCTAGGCACCAACTCAGGCCTGCTGGTTCCTTCCCAGGAGAAGTTTCTTCAGAGGAAATTTCAGGGTAAGTACAAAGAAAAATTGAACAGTCACATAAGCATGCATTCTTGCATGGAGGAAAATAATTTACTCATTGCAAATAATTTCTACTTCAAATTGATCAGGAAAGCAGGGAGTGCTACTGGTCAGGCAATACTACATGGCAAAACAACAGACAAATGTAGAAAGCTGAGCCAGCAGACATGGGTTGCTAACTTGCAAAGAAACATGGGTGGGGGAAAAAACACACAGATGAAGAAAGCTGGACTTGGAAGGATGATACTGCAAGGGAAAAGCATTGCACTCAAATCTCAGTTAGATGAGGATGACAGAGCAATACTCTGGGGGTAAGTGAAGGACAGGCAGGAGGGAAGGTCCTCGTGACTGCAGTGAGGTGGTCAATGAATCTCTGTGGAAGCCACAGCTACAGATAGGATCAGAGCTTGAGGCAAATATAAGGAATGGGGAAATCAAAATACCGAAGGAGTTTAAAAAGTTTTCCTAAATGTTGATACCAAAAAGTAAATTTTGGGCACTGTATTGTCACTTTGCCATGACACAAGTGATTTCATGAGTTAACAAAAGGATTTAAAACCTTCTCTTAAAATCCTAGCCATTAAAGATATGGGTACTTACGTGGCTTATCTTTTTGGCCATCTTTTCTTAGTCACAAGGGTTTTCCCTGGGGGAACTATAGTTTCTCAAGGTACAAGCAGAAGCTTGAAATTACACCATGATTTTATAAAACCAGCTTCACGTCAACACATGCTTTCACCAGGCACCATGTGTCTACTTCAATTGACCTTACCCAATTACTTAATTGTATGACTCACTCTAACAAAGGTTAAGACATTAAGGTTTTAGAACGTTATACCAAATAATATAATTGTCACAGATTACTTTCTCATATAATAGTGTCATTAAAATCATGTAAATAGATGAAGGGTCATGATGTAAATAAGATCACTGAAATTAAAATTCACATTTCAAGGCAACAGCACTGCTGCCTGACATACGTGCATGCTGTAATGTCTCCTTTCTAGTAGGAAATCCTTGCCTCTTTCTGACTTGCATAAATGACAGGAAACTCATATGAGGAAATCCTCTACAATCTTAGCATTTTCAACTAGGACAAGGGAACAAAGAGGAAAGGCAACTTGGTGTGCTCTTTTCAGGTCGATCAACAAACATCCCTTGTTGTGCTTCAACATGTATCCTCAACTGTAAAACCACGGCTTCTGTGTGGGTGGGAAAATGCCCTGTGGTTTAACAGCAGTGTTCATTATATGCACGCTCAGGTTACACCATAAGAATGTAGCCCAGATCCTCTGCTTGGGAAACATTGCCCTCTTTCTCATTCCCTTCGATTATCCCCTTGTTGTTGTGCAAATTATCTGTGGGCACAGGTTATCTGATGTATGCTATGCCTTGGATAAGAAAAAAAATTAGTCGAGTTGCACTAGCAGGGTTTCTTTCACTTGCTCTGCATTTAAGAGCAGTGAACCCAATGCAATTAATATTCTATTTGTCAGCTTATACTGTTGTTTTTCCCATCAGAAGTCATTTGGCTTCTTTGATAGCAGAGCTACCAGGAAGTGCAAGCTGCTCCTCCACCCTGCTGCCAGGTTGTGTTCAGCCACTAGTTAATCTTCCAGAAGTATAGCACACATTTTTTCCCCCTGGATATATGAGATTGCACTTGACATTTTAAGATCTGCTTTCTCTGAATGGGTCCAATTTACCCTGGAATGCAGATTGTGCTGTGCAGTCTACATTGCCATCATGATTTATCCCTTCATCCCTGCTTCCAGCATCTGCAAATACAGTCACTTGGTGGTTGTGTATTTGTTTCCACAATGTCCATAAAAATATTACCTATGGTAAGGTCAGGTATGTATGTTTCTGCTGCTATTTTGTAAGATCTGCCATACAGCATTTCTTGCTTTCCAAGTATCTCATTTATATTATAAAATGTTAATTAATATTAGTTTGAAGGCCATGAAAGACTAAGCTAAATACCTTATAGAAGTGTATTACATCAGCACAGTCAGAAAACCCAATTATAATTGAAGTTCATCAGAGTACAACCTGAATTGAGGTTGCCAGGTCCTGTTTCTAAAACCAAATTAGTGAACATCAATATACTTCTACTGATGGTCCTTCATCTTTTACATTTTATAACTGTTGGGGTCAAACATGTTGAGTCCAGCATTGGAGGACTTCCAGTGCATGCTCAGAATTATTAACAATGTTTAAAAGCAAGACAGAAAACTCTTCAGCCAGTTCCTTTGGGGTTATTGTATGCAAGTTCTTCCTTCCTTTTAGAATATTTATTTTTAGAATTTTTATTAATGTAGTTAAATACTTACATTTCCATTTTGGCCTACCAAATTATCCAGTACCCTGATCAGATGTAAATACATCCTTTTGCTTCTTACCAAATACTGTAGCTAATATTAGCAGTCTCCTATCAATCTAGCACCAAATCTTACCTGCAGTTTTGCCTTCTCTTGTTTCTACTTTAAATTTCCTTCTGTTGTCCCTCATTTTACTAGGCTTGAATTTTCTTTGGATTTGTGTGGTAATTTTTATTGATATATTTATGTTTGCTGTCCACTGCTAACTATTGTCTTTCCTTCCTTTTCCAGAAAAGGTTTTAAATAAAATTGTTAATTTTAATATTTAAAATACTGCTTAATACCATGTAATGAAGTCTTCTGATACACATCCTAATTTTCATTAATACTGTTAATTTTCTCATGTAATACATTCTCAGTTTTCCTATTTCTTAACTATTTTTTTTTCTGGGAAACTTAAAATCAGGCATATATAGAATTTACTTGTATGTGTGTATCATCATTAAATGCAAACACTTCTATAAATGCCTACTCAGCCGCCATAAACACGTGCACATGTATCAGAGCTTGGCTGAGCCTGTTCTCTGTGCGACCTCATTTGATGTAATTGGTTGTGAGCATTGTGTCTTCAGGCCACCACAATCTTCCAGCCTGGTGCTCATTCCAGCCCTTCCCACCACAGTCAGGTTTCCATGTGTGCCATCTATTGAGTACTGGAAAAATATCATCAGTAATCCCTGAAATCTCTAATGCAATTTTACCGCTGTCTTCATGAGACTTCCATTCTTCACGTAAACAATGACAATGCCATTTCTGTTTTCACATATTATTGACAGGCACTTAAGGGCTTATTTGCTGGGTATTTTAATGTTGATTTGTTGGTCTTTTTTTTTAAAAAAAGCTCTTTACTTTTAACCTTCCTGATTTAACGCTTTCCATATATTATTCATTGTTACATTAAGTCAGATTTTAAATGTGTGTGTGATTCACCAGAAGAAAAACCCTACAGATTTAGTCCCTGATTGATTTTTTTAATAATCTTTGCACTTAATTATCTCAGAGTGGCTAATGACCTTTTATTACATTAGATTACTAATGCAGTCATATGCAAAGAAATTGAATTTGGGTGTAATTCAGATCTAAATCTTAACCAAGTGACACCAAATGTAATGCACTAATAGACAAAATTAGAGCCCAGCCAGTGGCATGGTATTACTATTTTCCTCATGATTTATTGAATACTGAAAGAAACCAGTAGCAGGCAGAGGAAATTCATTGACTTCATTCTGACTGACAAGGTTTCACATGTTCTGGAACATACTTCATTGCAGTTTCTATGACAATGCATGCTGCTATCCTGTTTTTTGTGGGTTTTACCTAAGATGACATACAGTTCTTAGATCTGCTTTTATTATTCATCAGGGGGGTAGCATAGGAGTAAATAGCAAGCACAGGAAATATTCCTGTCCTTCTGCTGTCATTACATGTTTGATTTAGCAAGTTAATAACATGACTGTAATGGCTGTTTCTATGAGATAGTAATCACTGCAGAGTTTGGGCCCAGAAAATGCTGATAACTTCTCCAAAACCAAATCTGTCATGGAAATTTCCAAGAAAATCACTTTGACAGGAGATTACTAGTTTTACTGCAGGCCAGATGCAAACTGAAAGATAACTGAACATGTTGATGCTTTCATCTTGGAGGTGCCAAGTCTACTGCATTTCCCATTTTATTTCTTACTCAAAAGTGGGTCATACTTGACTTTGCCTCTGTAAAAATATCAAGCTACCAAAAATACATTGTATACTCGAAAATATATTCATAAATTGCCAGATATTAGTTTTCTATGATTCTATATTCAAATTTTCTCAATAATAAAGAAAAAATAATATTCTGTCATGATAAAAAAGACACTGCCCAAAAGATATTGCAACCTATTCCAACTGTATTTAATAGGGCAGATGCAACTTTTAGCCAAATGAGAAGAACCTAGACAGATCCCAAAACACTTATATGCATTACTGAATGTATCATATATTTTCCAGTACCTGCAGAAATAAGCAGAACACTATTTTTATTCTTTGAGTGTTCACATGCCTGAGGACACCTAGAAGGAATCTGCTTTTTTTTTTTCTTCATCACAGGCAAAACCAACCCAACAGTTGCTTTGGTAGATTGCTTTGACAGCTGCATTAAGGTCACTGTGTGATGTTTGTACATGTTCAACTCCTTCCATGATTTTCACTTGGTTTCAGCACTCATTTCCACTGTGGGCAGAGAAGCTTCATGCACAGGGATGAATGACGTGAGAGAATATGACAAGAAAAATCACAGCTTTGTTTCCACAGCTCAGCACTCCTTGAGCACCTTAACTTCCTACTAAAATTAACCTACATTTGTGTCTGTTAGCCAACACAAGGACACATCTCATATCTTCTGTTGCCTTATCTTGTAATTTGCCGCAGACATCCCCATCACAGCTATCATCAGAGTACTGGGTAAAGAAATAACAGGCTGAAAACAGATAAAAATGAGAATCCTTCATAACTTCTACAAATAGAGCAAAATAAATTTCTCTGAAATATCTGTTGTCATTGTTTGTAACATTTAGCCATTAAGTCTTTCCCTATTTTCTCTGAGAGAGGTAGTTGATGGGCCGTTATGCTGGCACAAGGAATGTGGGCCACAGCTGCGCACACCTGAGAAAATGCCATCTCCAGTGCTAATGGAAATGTGTTTTTAAAAGTAATCAGTGACTGAATCATCAGCTTTGAGATAACCTACCTCTGCCTACCACTATGTTAAATGCATTGTCAGTTACATCTGTGCTCGACAGTTACTTCCTTTCCAAGCCTGGCACTTGGCACAGGCCTCCTCCTTCTGATCATGGCAGGCAGAAGTGTCACTTAAGCCAGTGTTCAGGAATAATTCCGGTGGGAGAAAAATGAGAAAAAAGGATGAAGGGTTTCCTTGCATGTTTCTGAGCTCCTTTGTTTCCAGGATCATTTGCTGGCCTCAGAAGCTTAGTCAGCTTTGCAGGGCAGTCCTTCCCAACAGTGATCCGGCTAAGCAGTTGCGCCTTTTCCGCTATTCATCTGGTGGAGCTTGTTTACACTATTTATGCCAGGTCACAGATTATGGAAAATTAGGTACTCCTGAGCTGAGACACACAAATATATGTGTGCACGTCTAAAAGTGCAACTGTTTAGAGCAGCCTCAGTATCTCCTAGATGAAGTAATGTATTAGCTTTTGCTGGATTTGGGAAGTGTTAGGCAGCCTCTGGCTAGAGACTCGTGGCAATTGTTTGGAGGCTAGGCAGGAAGGGAAAAAATTGTGGGGCTTTATCAGTGTTCAAAGTCAATATCCTAAGATACTTAGGTTTTATTTAATCTGCACTGTGTTAAATTTTGCGTTTGTTTATTTGTTTTACGTGTTTAGGTGTGGTCTGAGCAAACCAGGTGATAAATTGGGTTAAGGGTGGAGGGGTTTTTGTGGTTGAACCTGAATTTTTTTGCGAATTGTTTTTATAGTCAAGTGAAGAAATCACTGACTAACAGCAAAAGACTATTTGCATATAATGCATGAGTGCAGTTGTTCTTCACTATTCCTTCTATCCTTTATATCAACCCTTTTTTTTCCTGCTACTGACAGTTTTAGAGGGAGGGTGAACAAACTGGCAAAGGGTAATCTGATTTTATATTCTGTTACATTAAAAGGAGAAAGCTCTCAGACAGCATTTGTGAACCTTGTACAGGGTTATTTATAGAAGATTCATCTGTTCCTCAGGGAAACAAAGAAACCTTTTCAACCCTGTCTAAAGTACAGGAATGATCTAAGTTAAAACCTGCCTGAGGGCAAACAGTGTGCAACAATTCCGAGTTTATCCTTGGACAAGGGAGCATGTTGGGTCTCTGTACCCTATTTGCACTTTGTGCAATCATTTATACTTCTGTGAAATAACTACAAAATACCAGCTTTTGTCTGAATTAGGCTTTGATTGTATTTTATATGGCTCGGTGGAGCTATAGATGATGGTGGCTTCCAAAGAAGAGATTACATCTGAAATCCTCCTATAGATGGATCACAGGCTGTTAAGTATGTTAGAAATGCTGTTGCAGAGTGCTCTGGCAAGCTTGGCAGGTTGTTTTACAGTGGTTTGAGGTTTTACCTCAGTATCCAACCCCACTCTCTGCTGGAGCTGCCTTCTACATAGCAGAGCTGGTGGGAGCAATGTGGACTCCTGCCTTAGCAGTTCTGGTGCAAAGATTAGCATTTTAGCAACGGGGAAAACAGGTGGATTCGCTCTAAAATGGCCAGCTGAGTAGAAGTATCTGAGGAAAAGTTTGTGATACACTGAAGGTTGCAGTCTGTTACAACAGCTTCTTCTAGCTCCTCCAAAGCCAGAGGGGCTGTCAGTGAGTCAGTCAGTGTGCATCCTTTCTTTTGTCCTTCCATGCAGCCCGAGGCTGTTATTTTGAGCTTCAGATCCCTATCTCGACATGATGGAAAGCAGTAAGCAAGTGTAAAGGAAAGCTTTTTCCTCTCCCATTAGCACCAGGAGTTTTCAATAGTGCTCAGACACTTAAAGGGCAGCAAAGTTTTTTCTACATCTCTGCAAGAAAATTCACCAAAGCTTATCCATCGTATCTCACAAATTTGACAAAAGCTGAAAAAAGCTTTCAAAAGCAGCTGCAGTGACCACTAATACAAGCTGCTGTTATTCCTAAAACCAGACATGGCTAAAGAGCACTTAGGTATGTCTTTACCCAAGCCACACCCCGAGGTGGCTAAATCAAGGAACCACTTGCCATGCAACAGCCCAAAGCTTCCCCTTCAACGGCTGCCTAAAATCCCCAAGTGGAACTCTCCATCTCCTGACTTCATCATGAGTTGGAGAAATTGCCTTGTCTCAACAACCTGGATAGTTTATAGCATCATAGACTATCCTGAGTTAAAAGGGACACACGGGATCATGGAGTCCAGCTCTTGGCCCTGCACGGGACAACCCCAAAATAGTTGTCTCTTACAGGAGCAGCACGAAGTATTCTTTTGTTTCTGGGCTCAGGAAGGCTTTAAGTAAGCTTCTAATGTGTATATTTCTGACATTGGCAAGCAGCAACACTACAAAAATGAAATAATCTTTGCTATGATGTCAGGTTTTGAAATCACTGACTGTAGGCTCTGCCTGGCCCATGGGGAATGAGTTCCTCACTTCTGCTCTCAGTGAATCCTCACACTCATTGTGCATTTTGGTGCTACCAAGAGACTCAGCTTTCAGTGAGTCTCTTGGTATTTTCAGTGCTCTGCTTGATGCAAGCAGGGCTGCAGGACCAATTAGGACAATCTTAACAACATATTCTAAGAAGAACAAATATCCTGCATGTTACACCAGGGATGCCATGTGGTGCAAAATGTTTATTCTTTTTTATACACCCTGCCTTATTGAAAGCCTATTTTAAAGCATTTGGTTTTGTTTCTTTCTATGTATAGATTCTGTCATTTCTGTATTTCTGCAAGTTTAAAGAATATGGCATGGATGTGTCCTTACTGCTGCACTTATCTTCCTTCTGCAGGAATTCCAGTCACTGATATCGCCAAGACAGAAAGTACATACTGAAATTGAACAGAATGCAAAGCATGGGTTTTCAGCCTTGAACACTAACTGCTAAATAATTCCAGAGATGTATCCATGCATGAGAACTAAGACTCTTAAGATCCCTTTTTAATGACAGGTATAAACAGAAATTCCACCAGCATAATGATGGAAGAATAAGTTTTTGTAATTCATCAAGCTATACCTAAAAGAGCTCTAAAACATTCTGCCAATGCCATTGCAAACATAAAGCTCAGACCTAAACCTATGGGAGCTGAATCTTCTTGACCCACTACATTGGCTTTGACTGGATAAAGGACATAAAAAAATACCTCATGATTGTGCTTCATCAGAAGTATAGTACTTTACTGTTATATGGAGGTTCTGAATTCATGGAAATCAGCCAGCCAGTAGCAGCAGCAATATCAAACCCCAATTATCTTTAATGAATCTGTAAAAAAGTTTGGCTGAAGACTACACTGAGGTCAGAATCAGGCCCTCATATTGGAATATTTTTTGCTTTTAGTACAATTTGTCTAGATTTTCGTCACAAAAAACAAACCAGATATGATCTGGGAGGGTCCCCCTCCACAAACTAAATTTTTTTTCCCTTTTGCCTTCCAGATTTAATTCAAAAATATTAAGAGTCAACATAATGGACAAATAAATTCACCACAAACTAGTAATTATTTCACCCAATAGGACTTTACTTTTATAAGCTGAATGTTATTATATAACATATTAGTGCAATATTGACACAGTAATAAAATGCTTGAGGAACTGAGCCAGTAGTCAAAGGAGATTCTTCCCTAGGTGTAGCCACAATGTTGTAATAAGGTTTGAACTGGAATATATTGAGTAATGATTTAGCATGAATGAGTCATGGTATAAAACATAACAAGCTGCTGCTTCTCATTGCTTAGGTATGTCTGAGTAAAATGAGACCTCATTTAAGAACTTATGAAAAATATGTAGAAAAATATGGACCTGTATGGAAGCTTGGACTTGCAGTAACAAGGTAGACCTCAGTGTTGAAGACATTTTAAAAGCACTTTTAAATTTGTTATCCAACATAGTAAATTCAATTTGGTAGAAGAATTCTTTGTTTATTTTTTTCTGTTTTGTTTTGTTTTAGTTGGACTCGTTTCTGTTTCAAATAATTCAACATGAATCCTTTACTAATATTTTTAAATTATAATACTGAAATAGTACTTAAGATGGATGCTATTTTTTGTGTATGACTACCAAACAATACATTTGACTGTAGTTTGATAGAATTTAGCTCCACATATAGTAGTTTGATAGAATTTAGCTGCACATGACCTGCTTTCTAGAAACTGACATATTTTGAAAAGTCAGCCATTTTTGCTGTTTTCTTGGGAGAGAATTATGTTTACTTTCAAATAAAACTCCTTGAAAATGTTGAATAAGACTGATCATCATCTAAATGTAATTGACCGTCTCCTAAGAATTTGTTCTTCAGAAATAGTTTTGAATTATGAAGATTGGCAGCTATAGAAAGAATATATATATTTTAAAAACATATGTGTGTTGTATGTCAAAAGTTCAAATTCTTTGTTCCTTTCACTCTCTTTCAGAGCAGGACATAGTAGAGAATTCTATTAAGTGTGTAGCCATTCTAAAATTACTCAGGTCTTGAAATTCAATGGCCTTTAGTTTTGTTCATTAATGATAAGAATCAATTTTGATATCATTATTGAAATGGTTTTATTTATGAATTTAAAGTCCCTATACTCTTTGCTGTGTAAATTCCTAAATGACATGCTATTCAGGTTGCTGAAGACAGACTTATCTCCTTATCAGTTACTGTTCTGATGCTCAGAAAATCTTGAACATTGTCCACACACATTTGAAAATTGCACTGATCTGAAAAATTGTCTCCACCATGCAAAAGGACCATGCTTTGTACTGAAAAATGAGTAGGAATCCTCTGCTAAAAGGATACACAATGAGCACTCCTGAGAATTGATAGTTCGGTCACGCCTGCTCCAAGAATATCACAGCAATTAAATTATGCTTTTAGAAAATGCCTGTAGTGGTAGTGATCAGTATTTTCACCTGTTCTTCTCTAAGGTCATGGATAACCATAACATAAGTTGAGTGCTTTTCTGGATCAATATCCTGACATGCTGGCACAGTTCTGTGCAGCATCCATTAGCAAGGCTGACCTCTTGCCAGCATAGCATACATCAGGTGCCTGCTACACAGCCGTGCTGCAGTTTGGCATGGCAAAAGAAGGATCCTTATGATGTCTAGCCAAGGAAATTTCAACACTTCTTTTATGGTTTGTAGTAACAAAAATGTATCAGTTACTCAGCATCCACTAAAAACATACTACTTCTTATTCCCAGATCCTCTTTTCCTTATTGCCCATGCAAAGTTGACTAGGGTGAGCTAATGGGCCATGTCTCATGCACCACAGATCAGAAGGGACAGTGGTAGTAATGCATATAAGCATATTATTTTACTGAATTTGCACATTAAACTGACTAATTCTAGCAACCATTGCTGATAGTAAATAATAGAGAAAGCGTATTAATTGTTTAATTGGTTTTGACAGCAGAAGACAAATGTACCTATTATTTTCCCCCTCCCCATCTCTCATAGACAAGCAGGTTTGCACACAATATTTAAAATTCTAGCACTCCTATCATTGTGAGTGCTGGTTGGACCACTGAAAATATGCACTAAGTCTTACGATGGTTACAACAAACAGTTACTTACAACCAGGTCAAAGAGCATTGTTGCCTGATTTTAAATCCAGCATGTGCTATTTCTACTGCCCTAACTCAGATTTGTGTAGCATTTCCTGTGTATTCTTGTCTGGGTTTTGAAGTTATAATTTGAAAACTGCTTATGTGGTCTTATATAGGAGTCTGTCATAGTGGGAGGGTTAACTTTTTATTTTCTAAGTTTTGATAACTTCACATAAATGGCTTGATTCTGAAGGTCTGTGGAGGCTGTGAGGTCTTACTGTGACTCCATTTGTAGGTTTGAGGTCAACATGGTGTAGACTTGGATCTCAATAAACGTAATTTACTTCTCTGATCATTATTTGCCATGGCATTTTAGACTCTGACTCTCACATCTCACAGAAGAGGTGTTTTAGAGAGGTTACAGACTCAAGGATCTGTAGACAAATCAACCAGCACTCCCACTTCCCACAGTGGGCAGGATGGGGGGAAAACACTCTCTTCCCTTTAACACTGTTCCCTTTAACACTGCAGCTTAGTTTTCACCACTTTAACCATAATCATGTAAGAGACAGGACCTCAAGGAAATTAAAGGAAACATTCACACAGAGTGTATACAGTCTGCACCTTTATATGAGTTAATGCTTTAATGTGTACAGTATAGAGGTATACTGGCTTTTCCAGCAGCCTCTCTTATTTGTTTGCAGCTCCATTCCAGGAGCAGGCCATTCTTGTGTGTATTGAGGATGACAATGCAATGCTGGAGGTAGATGACAAACAGCAGCATTTTAGATGCAACAGGACCTAACAAATTGGAACAAATCCCCCCTCAAAACAGTATTGGGTGTACTACCTACTGCCAAGGGCTGCACATAAGTTTCCATCTACAGTGCAACATGAGACTTAAAATAAGCAAAGTTGGTTAAATGAAAGCTGTTTTGAAAGGATAGCAAGAAGTGAATATTCTATTTATAATAGGAAAAAATTGAACCCTGTTTAAGAGAATGGAATCTTTTAACTAACCTCTATTCTTACTGTGTAAGTTTAAAAAAGTATGTCCATTCTTTTACATGTACAGTGTAACATAGTATCTTTCAAAGATGAACTTGATCTGTAAAAAATTAAAATTCATGTTCATTCACTGAAGCATATACAGTGATTAAAGGGGCTTTACTCACATGGTAACATATTAACAAGGAAACTGCCCTCTACACTTAAGGTTTTGCAATCAGAAAGTGGCTCCTTTTTGGGAAAAGAAAGGTTCAATGTGTCACGTACCTAGGAACGTTGCTTTCCTTTTCTTTAAGAACTGCCCTCGTGAAACAAAACTCCTCAGTCAGAAAGATGGATAGCATTGCTCCAAAGGTGTTGTGGTGTTGCTGTGTTGCTTGATATGGTGGGAACATTTGTGTAACTAAAAAAACATCTAGTCTGCCAGAGCAAAGTACCCTAAAACATAGGAAAAAAGTTATTTGATTTATGGCTTCCTGGACGTCCAAAAAACTTTTTACACGTATGAAATAAGCTGTAGGAGTGTTGTCCTTAGTTTTGTCTGTGGCTGCCAGTGTTTGCAGATACACCTGGCAAGAGCAAAAAAGATGTCCTTCCCCTCGCACATGGCACGTTCTGACCTCTCTGCACTTAACACAGCTTTGGCTCTTTCCCCTTCTGCTCACATCCATCTTTGACTGCTCCCACAGAACAAATCTCTGCATTTTTCATATTGGCAAGTTGGTGCGCTGTTCTTGCGCCAGCACTGTGAAGAAAGCAACAGAATAATAGTTGTACAAAAAGTATTTGTATAAAGTTGTACAATAGTAGTGCAAAGGTGATCTAAAATGGGCTTTTTGAGTGGCAGTTTACTCCTGCGAACAGTAGTTCACGAGCAGTTCTAAAAGTTTTCACTGTTGAGATTTCATTTCACAAACACATTTTATCACAAGGAATAAAAAGTTGGAAGGGCCATTGGTTTCATTTCATCTAAAAAGTCTGATTTAAAGTGCTCTCCTTTAAATAAATGTGTTTCATAAACTTCAGCTGCCTGATTTGTCTTTACATGTTGTTTATGTGAATGGCAAAAACTATGTAAGATTTACAAGGCTGGTGCCATGTTCTGTATTGCTCCATGGCACACCAGTTGTCAGCTCCAAGGTCACAGCTTTATTAAAGGATCAAGATTTACAATAACGTTAACAAGAGCATGAATGCCTTCACAGAAACCTTCCTGTAGTTTACTTCCCTGAAGTCACCTGCACAATTTCTCCCTCTGCCAAAGCTACTAATCAATAAATACTGCAGTCTCCTGAAGAAAGTTCAAATGGATCTATCATGTTGCTTTAGTAATAAATCTTTGCTTTTGTTTAACACCTGCTTTCAAAAGACATAACCTTCTTTACCTGCAGTAATTAAACTTCCTAACAGCCTTATTTGGTGATTAAAACCTGCTCCCTTTTTAAAGATTGAGAAACTGAGGCATAAGGCCATGTTTTGCTGAAGTCATACAAGAAGAGTAAAAGACTTGGAAGCCCATCTCTGCCGGCCTCCCACTGAGGCTGAAGCTGAGGCTGAGGCTGAAGGCCATGCTGCCTGTACCCCAATGGTAGTTGTGTAGCATCTGAACTGAGGCTTCTGTAAGTCTTCCTTTTCATGTACTGTCACAGCCTGGCCAGGGTGCCCCTGAAGCTGATATACAGCTGTGGTGTCATCCTCACTGACACAAGCACATACAAGAAGCACTCTGCAGGCTACTTACCACTGAAGGTGTATCTCTCTGTCTTCTTCTGGCTGTCCCTGCAGTGCTGATGAGGTTGCTGCCACCAACTGCTGCTAGTCACCCACTCAGATTGACTGGTCTGGCTTCCTGCTTCATTCCATGGAAGATAATCAATCACTTTAAACAGCAGGGGGTTTTGCCAGCCTATGAACAGCCCAGATAACCCTTAGCAGCAGGGATGAGAGCAGTAACCTCCTGAGCTAGCACAGCCTCAGTTATCAGAGGACAACTTACCACAACATCTCAAATCCCAGGCCTGTCTTCCCCTGGGAGATCCCTGCCCAAGGAGTTCTGCCTTTTCCACCAGATTTTCTCCCAACCTGAAGCATGGGCAGCAAATATCCCAGCCCAGGCAAATTATTTCACTTTGGGTCAAAGGCTTTGGAAGTGCTTCCCTTGAGAGTTTCAGAACTCTTGGCACCTAGAGGCATGCAAATTTTGTCTCCCTGTCGTCTAAAAAGAAGGTATTCAGGGCAGTGTGATTGGATTGGCTTTTGTTCCATTGTCTCTGCTCTTCCTTAGGAAGATACTAACATTAATAGGTAATAGTCATTGAGACAGATACTGAACAAGAACACAGAGCCAGCATCCTTCACAGAATCACAGGACGGTTCGTGAGTCATCTTCACCTGAAGAGAGACCTTAGCTTCAATTTCAATCCCTGCAGATCCCTCTCCCCTCCAAACCATGAGCCCAGATGGTGTCATGGGCATTGCCTCTTGCTGCTGATCACTAGCAGCTACAAGAAGCTGCTCTGATGGATGTCTAAAGCATTTAGGCTTTCATTTGGTTTAGAAATGCTGAAGTCTGAAAGCATATGTGAACCACAGCTCTTAATGTTTTGCACTCTCTCTTTCCCGAAAGTCTAACCCCAGGCCAGAGAGAGGGGGGGATCTCCCTAACAAGAGATCTCCTCTGAACGTCTAACTATGGTACAGACAGCTGCAGTCCAGGAGACAGGGGAAACAGAAACCAAGATGAAAGATCAATTTTCTCTCAATTCTGGCACTGGAACAGGCTGCTCAGAGAAGTTGTGGATGCTCCATTCCTGGAAGTGTTCAAGCCCATGTTTGGATGGAGCTCTGAGCAACCTGGACTAGTGAAAGGTGTCCCTGCACAGGGCAGAGCAGATGGAACTAGATGATCTTTAAGGTCCCTTCCAGCCCAAAACATTCTATAATCTCTGAGCAAAAAAGAGCAGGCCTAGTCTGAATATTAGATTTATTATGATTACAACCTTCACAAATTAATATTAGTTGATATACTCTCTACAAATTTGTTTCTTTTTAAAGCATTTTCAACATTTTAGTTTCTGTTTATATGCCAAGAGTTATATCCAGATGAGGTCAGTGCTAGATGTGCTTAACAGATCCAAAGTCTTCTCTACCTGGAGAAGTCTGTTGGCATCACTATACAGCTAGATAGAAATTCTTTAAAGTCCTTATTCTGGAAGAAAAGCAGAGTCATACCACTGAATTAATTTTTTTTTTTTTTTTTTTTTTGATCAGGATCATTCAGGAGGCTGAAAATCTGCCCCAGCTCTCAGTAATACCACTAAAACTACTCCAGAAAATCACTGCTAGTGCCAGTCACAGAATTCCAGCATCAGTTAGGTTGGAGAAGACCTCTGAGATCATCAAATCCAACCTATGACCGAACACCACCATGCCAGCTATAGCATACCACTTATTGCCATGTCCTATCTTTTCTTAAACGTCCTCAGGAATGCTGATGCTATCACCTCCCTGGGAATCCCATTCCAATGTTTAATCATCCTGAAGAAATTCCTCCTGATGTCCAACCTAAACCTCCTCTGGCACAGCTTGAGGCTAATTCCTCTTGTCCTGTCACTCTTTACCTGCTAGAAGAGGCCGATCCGCACCTGGCTACACCCTCCTTTCAGACGGAGAGCGATAAGGTCACCCCTAAGCCTCCTTCTCTCCTGGGTAAACAACCCCAGCTCCCTCAGCTGCTCCTCACTTGTGCTCCAGACCCCTCACCAGCTCTGCTGTCCTTCTCTGGACTCGCTCCGGCACCCCAGAATCCCTCCTGGATTGAGGGGCCCAGAACTGAACATAGGATTCGACGTGCGGCCTGACCGGTGTTGAGTGCAGGGGGACTGGACGATTCGTTCCAGAAATAACCCAG